>VMDR010003085.1:0-77955 GCA_007922815.1 Macrotus californicus | reverse complement strand
TGATAACCCTGCGTGTGATATCTATTTCTGAGATTCTGTTCCTGTTCTAGTTGTTTGCTTAGTTTGTTTTTGTTTCTGTTTTAGGTTCAGTTGTTAATAGCTGTGAGTTTGTTGTCATTTTACTGTTCCTATTTTTTATCTTCTTTTTCTTAGATAAGTCCCTTTAACATTTCATATAATAAGGGCTTGGTGGTGATGAACTCCTTGAACTTGACCTTATCTGGGAAGCACTTTATCTGCCCTTCCATTCTAAATGATAGCGTTGCTGGACAGAGTCATCTTGGATGTAGGTCCTTGCCTTTCATGACTTGGAATACTTCTTTACAGGCCCTTCTTGCCTGTAAGGTTCCTTTTGAGAAATCAGCTGACAGTCTGATGGGCACTCCTTTGTAGGTTTCTGTCTCCTTTTCTCTTGCTGCTTTTAAGATTCTCTCATCTTTAATCTTGGCTAATGTAATTATGATGTGCCTTGGTGTGTTCCTCCTTGGATCCAACTTCTTTGGGACTCTCTGAGCTTCCTGGACTCCCTAGAAGTCTGTTTTCTTTGCCATATTGGGGAAGTTCTCCTTTATTATTTGTTCAAGTAAGTTTTTAACTTCTTCCTCTTCTCCTTCTGGCATCCCTATGATTCAGATGTTGGAACATTTCAAGACGTCCTGAAGGTTCCTAAGCCTCTCCTCATTTTTTTGAATTCTTGTGTCTTCATTGTGTTCTGGTTGAATGTTTCTTTCTTCCTCTGGTCCACACCATTGATTTGAGTCCCAGTTTCCTTCCCATCACTGTTGGTTCCCTGTACATTTTCCTTTATTTCACTTAGCATAGCCTTCATTTGTTCATCTAATTTGCGACCATATTCTACCAATTCTGTGAGCATCCTGATTACCAGTGTTTTGAACTGTGCATCTGATAGGTTGGCTATCTCTTCGTCGTTTAGTTGTATTTTTTCTGGAGCTTTGATCTCTTCTTTCACTTGGGCCATTTTTGTTGTCTCGGTGCCTCTGTTACGTGGTAAGGGGCAGAGCCTTAGGTGTTCACCAGGGTGGGGCAACCACATTGCTACGTTGTGACACTGTATGTGGGGGAGGGGTCCAGGAGGAAACAGTGCCGCTTACTCAGCTCTCTGCCAGTTTTCAATCACTTCCCCCGCTACCCACAAGCAAATTGGGCCCTTCTGGTGCTGATTCCTGGGTGGGTGGGCTTGTGTACATTCTAGGACTCTGTGGGTCTCTCCAACGAACTCTCCTGTGAGGCTGGGAGTTTCTCCCGCTGCCACCGACTCAACCCCCACAGGTGTTTTCAATCAGACGCTTTGAGGCTTTATTTCACCGCACTGGAACTCTGGGTTGCATGGTCTGTCTTGCTCCCCACTTGTTCCTCCCAGTTTATCCACACATGGATGTGGGACCACCCGGTCCGCCAGCTGCAACCTCGCCCAGTCCACCAGCCGCGCCTTGCTGCAAGTCCTCTCCACCTGGCTGCCTATCTCTGCTCCTCCTACCAGTCTGGATGAAAGTTTCTTCTTTAATTCCTTGGTTGTCAGACTTCCACACAGTTCAATTTTCTGTCAGTTTTGGTTGTTTTTTGTTTTTAAATTTGTTGTTGTCCTTTTGGTTGTGGCAGGAGACACAGTGTGTCTACCTACACCTCCATCTTGGCTGAAAGTCTCTCTTTGTTCTTTTTGAGGATTGTTTTGACTATTCTGGGTCCCTTGCACTTCAGTACGAGTTTTCAGATCAGCTAGTCAGTTTTTCCAAAGGGCAGCCAGGACTGCGGTAGGGACTGCACTGAATCCGTAGATCAGTTTGGTGAGTGTTGTCACCTGGACGTTAAGTCTTCTAATCCATGAGCATGTGATGTCTGCCCATTCATGTAGGTCTTAATTATTTTCCATGGTGTTTTATAATTTTCATTGTGTAAGTCTTGAACTCCTTTTGTGAAATGTATTCCTATTTTATTCTTTTTCATGCTCTTGTAAATGGAATTATTTTAATTTAATTTCCAGATTTCTTATTGCTATGGAAATACAACTGATTTCTGGGTATTGGTCTTGTATTGTGTAAGCTTGCTGAATGCACTTATTAACTCTTAATAGCTTTTTATGGATTCTTTAGAATTTTCTGTGTACAATGTCATGTCACCTGAGAATGGAGGAAATTGTTTTTGTTTCCATTCTGAATGCCTTTTATTTCTTTTCCTTGCCTAATTACCCTGGAACCTCCAGCATGATGTCAAACAGAACTGTCCAGAGTGGACACCTCATCTTGTTCCAAATCTTAGGAAAAACATTGTCTTTCACCACTAAGTATGGTATTATTTGTGAGGTTTTCACTGGTGCCTTTTATCAGGTTGAAGTTCCTTTCTTTTCCTAATTTGTTGAGTGCTTTTATCAGAAAACACCATTGGATTTTGTCAAATGCTTCTTCTGGATTTATTTAAATGATCCTATGATTTTTTTCCCTCAATTCCACTAATATGGTTTATTGTGTCACTTGATTTTCATATATAGAACCAACTTTACATTCCTGGGATAAATCCCATTTGATCATAGTACATATCCTTTATATATGTTTGCTAGTATTTTGTGGAGGTTTTTTGCATCTATATTCTTGAGAGATATTTTTCTGTAGTTTTCTTGTGAAACCTTTGTCAGGTTTTAGTATCAGAATAATACTGGCCTCAGAGAATGAGCAGGGAAGTGTTCATACCTCTTCTATTATCTGGGAGGCTTTCTGAGGATTGGTAGTAATTCCTGAAACATTTTGGTAAAGCTGACCAGTAAAGCCATCTGGTTCTAGGCTTTTCTTTGTAGGAACTGAATATTACTCATTGTTCTTACTTGCTATGGATCTATTCAGGTTTTCTATTCCTTCTCAAGTCAATGTCAGTATTTGTTTCTTTCTTTTCCATGAGTTTGTTTGAGCCAAAAGTGACAGCATACGCCAGGGAGCTAGATCTCAAATGCTTCCAGTATCAGTATTTCTTTATCTTTTAGGAATTTGTCCATTTTATCTAAGTTATCCAGCTTGTTGCCATAAAGTTGTTCATATTATTGCTTTATTATCCTTTTTACTTCTTAAGATTAGTAGTGATGTGTCCTCTTTGATTCCTGATTTTTGTAACCTAAGTATTTTTTTTATCTTGGTCAGCCTAGCTGAAGCTTGTCAATTTTGTTGATCTCTTCAGTTGGTTTTGTTGATTTTTTTTTCTATTATTATTCTGCTTCTATTTATTTCTATCCCAATCATTATGATTTTCTTCCTTCTGCTTGTTTTGGGTTTAGTTTGTTCTTCTTTTTCTGGTTTCTTTTATTATTGTTTTTAGAGAGAGAGGAAGGAGGAGAAAGAGATATATCAATTTGTTGTTCCACTTATTGATGCATTCATTGGCTGATTCTTGTGTGTTGCTTCAAACCCACAACTTTGGCCTACTGGGGACAACACTCTAACCAACTGAGCTACCAGCCAGGGCTTTTTTGTAGTTTCTTAAGTTGGAAGGTTAGATTAGTCCTTTGATAGTTTGTTTGTTTTTTTTTAAAGAGGGAGGGAGGGAGGGAAAAATAGAGAGAGAGACATTGATCAGTTGCCTCCAATATGTACCTGCAATGTAGACGTAGGTGTGTGCCCTGACCGGGAGTTGAACCCTCAACCTTTTGGTGTGAGACGACGTTCCAACCAACTGAGCCACCCAGTCAGGGCTGAGATCCTTTTCTTCTTTTTTAACATAGGTGTTTAAAGACCAAACTTTTCCTGTAAGCACTACCTTTCATTGCATCTATAAGTTTTGGTACATTGTTTTCCTTTCCATTCATCTCTAGGTATTTTCTAATCTGACTTCTTTGACCCATTGGTTAAGTGTACATTATGTAATTTACACATATTTTTTAGTTTTCCAGTGTTCTGTTATTTAATTCTAGTTTCATTCCACTGTGGTGAGAAAAGATACTTTGTATGAACTCGAACTTTTAAAATATATTACAGCCTAGTACTCTATCCTGGAGAATGTTCCCTGTGCACTTGAGAAGAGTATTTATTCTGTTTTGTTTTGGGGAGTTTTCTGAGAGTGGATGGAGTGTTCTGTATCTCTGTTAGGTGTAGTTGATTTACATTGTTGTTCAAGTCTTCTGTTTCCTGTTGATTTTCTAAATGTTTTATTATCAAAAATGGGAGATTGAACTATTGTTGAATTGTGTATTTCTGTTGTATCAGTTTTTGCTTTCTATATTTTGGGGTGCTGTTGTTAAAGGCATATGTTTGTTAAATGCAAATGGTTATACCCTTTTGATAGATTGACTTTATCATTGTAAAGTGTTTATATTGTTGGTAACAATTTTTTTATTTAGGCATACTATATACATTCAATATTACTTTGTATTAGTTCCAGGTGGACAGCATAGTGGTTAGACAATCATACACTTTACAAAGTGCTCTCTCCCCATTGGTATTTCCAGCTAGTAACAATTTACATCTTCCAGTCTTTTATGTCTGATATTAGTACAGTCACACCAGCTCTTCTGGTTACTGTATGCATGGTATATCTTCTCCACCCCTTTGCTTTCAACCTACCTGTGTCTTCACCAGTTCTTTATTTCTTCATGTGGGTTCAAGTTACTGTCTGATATCCTTTCATTTCAGCCTAAAAAAATATTATTTCTTGTGAAGTAGATCCACTACTGACAGTTTTTTTAAATCGGTACTATTACAGTTTCTCCTTCATTTTTGAAGGATTTTTTTTTCTTTCTGTATGAAGGATTTTACTTTATGTAGGAGTCTTTTTTATAAAAAGATTTTATGTATTTATTTTCAGAAAGGGGAAGGGAGGGAGGAGAGGGAGAGAACACTGATGTGTGAGAGATGCTTCGACCCACTGCCTGTCACACACCCCCAGTTGGGCACCTGGCCTGCAACCCAGGCATGTGTCCTGACTGGGAATCGAACCTGCAACCCTTTGGTTCACTGGCCAGCACTCAGTCCACTGAGCCACCCCAGCCAGGGCTACTTTATGTAGAATTCTTGATCAATAATCTTTTTATTTCATCACTTTGAATATGTCACCCCATGGCATTCTGACTTCATGGTTTCTCATGAGGAATTGGTTGTTATTATTAAGACTCTCCTGTGTGTGATGAGTTAACTTCTCACTTTCTAATTTCAATACTGTCTTTTTTAATTGAGATATAGTTGACATACACTATATTAGTTTTAGATATACAACATAACAGTTCAGTAACTGTGTAAACAGTTGACACTTGAACAATGCACGTTTGATCTGTACATCCACAGATTGTATAAGTGGACCCGCAGCATTCAAATTCACTTTCAAGTATCAACTATATTTTTGATCCATAGTTGCGAATCACATATGTGAAAGGCCAAGTTAAGCCCTGGCTGGTGTGGTTCAGTGAACTGAGCACCAGCCTGCGAACCAAAGGGTTGCCGGTTCGATTCCCAGTCAGGGCACGTGCCTGGGTTGTGCGCCAGGTCCCCAGATTGGTGGTATGTGACAGGCAGCTGGTCAATGTCTCTCTCACATGTAGATGTTTCTCTCCCTCTTTCTCCCTCCCTTCCCATCTCTCTCAAAATAAATTAAAATCTTTAAAAAAAGAAAAAAAAGGCCAAGTCAAGTCACACATGGATTTCCAACGGTGTGGGTGGTTGGCATCCTTAACCCCCACAATGTTCAAGGGTCAGCTGTACTGTGAAATGGTCACCGCAGTCAGTCTCATTAACAGTCACCACCACCAGTTAGTCACTTCTTTAGTGATGAGCACTTTTAAGTTCCACTCTTTTAGCAACTTTAAAATATGCAATATAGTGTTATTCACTATAGTCATCATGGTGTGTTATTTATTTTCTTATTTTTAAATTAAGTTTATTTACCCACTTTCTTTGTCTTTTGATAGTTTGGTTATGTTGTCATCTAGATATGGAACTGATTACTCTGTTCTACTCGGGTTCATCGAGCTCCTTGGATGTGCAGGTTCTTGTTGGATTTTGGTTTTCTTAATCAAATTTGGGAAGTTTTTGACCATTATTTCTTCAAATATTCTTTCTGCTCCTTTCTCCTCTTCCTCTGAGACTCACTGGCATATGGTGGTATGCTCGATTGTGTCTCAAGTCTCTGAGGCTCTGTTCATTTTCTTCATTCTTCTTTCTTGTTGTCAGACTTGACAGTCTCAACTGTCCTATCTCAAGTTTGCGGATCCTTTCATCTGCCTGTCCAAATCCACTTTGGGGCCTCTAGTGACTTTATTTCAGTTCCTGTGCTTTTCAACTGCAGAACTTCTACTTGGTTCAGCATCATTTTATGGGTTTTTTTTTTAGTTCTTTGGATAGGGTTTCCTTTAGTTCTTTTAATATTTAACATCTCACTTAAAAGTCTTTGTCTAATAAGGCCAACATCTGGGCTTCCTCAGGGACAGTTTCTCTTGTTTGCTTCCCCTCTCTGTCCACCCATGGGGGCAGGCTTTCTTCTTTCTTTTATGGATGAAAAAGGGTGCTATAATAAATCATAATTTCCTAACTGGGCAGTTCACAATGGGTAGTCATGCTCCAAGATTGTAACTTCTTTTTTTTTTAATGTTTTCTCTTTTATTTAACTTTTCTTTTTAAAATATATTTTATTTTTACAAAGAGGGGAAAGGAAAGGAAGAAACATCATTGTGTGGTTGCCCCTTGTGCACCCTCTACTGGGGACCTGGCCTGCATCCCAGGCATGTACCTGACTGGGGATCAAACCTGTGTCCTTTGCTTTGCAGGCCAATGCTCAATCCACTGAGCCACACCAGCAAGAGTGGCCTATAACTTCTCTAGCAAGGTTGAAGCAAGCCTTGCCCATTGTTCTTGACCATCTAGATTAACACCTTTGAAATGCCAGAATATCCTCGACTACCCTCAAAAGAGCATATAATCTGTCCTATAACCAAATCCTCCCCTTGCTTTCTTCCACCTTCATGTAGTCTTCCTCACGTTCCTTCCTTAATTTCAAATGCATGAAAGAAACTGCAATGCGTACCTGGCAGGGGAGATACCATGATTGCGAAGGCAGTTTCCCCAGGGCGAAGCTCATCCAGAGTTGCACTCTGGATATACTGATCCCTGCAGTTTCCTCAAACATGGGGAACTCAAGGCATTTGTGTAGTGGGGGGCTGCACTTGCGCTCTCCAGGGAAAAAAGAAACTGCAAAACTCATTCTCTGGAGCATTGGAGATCTTGCTTCCTGCCAATTGTCAGTTTTGGCTCAAACTCAAAAATTCTCTACTGGTTTGGACATTTTCTTATGTGGACACTTTGCATGATTCAGTTTTTTGTTGAAAACTGGACATTTTAAATAATATAATGTGGCAACTTTGGAAATCATTTTCCCTCCTCCTGGTTGTTGCTTTTTGTTCTTTGTATAGTGCTTTTTGAAAAAATTCCGTCAAGTGTGTGTCAGGCACTGGAGTCTCTGCTTGCTTAGCTTAGTGATCGTCTAATGGTTGGGCAGACATCTCCTTAAATGCCTGGGACCATGAGGTCTCTCAGCCATGGACGCGGCTTGATGTGTGTGGGTGTGTGTAGCAGGGTATGCATCAACACTCAGCCAAGCACTTTACAACTCTGCCTTAGCCTTTCCTTCCTCCTTCTTCAGAGCCTCAAGGTAGCCAGGGTGAGAGTTTAGGGCTTTTTAGGTTTTTCCTGAACATGAACTTAGCTTTGAGCATAATCCCTACACATATCCAGCACCTTCTAGATTTCCAGGACTATGGCAAAGCGTTTGTTCATTTTCTTTCTGTTGTCCCTCTAGGGCGATATTGGTGGAAAGACCTCTTTATTGTGCTAGTTGAGCATCTTGGCCAGGTCATGATTCTAAACCAAAGATGCTCTACCTTTTAATGAGCTCATGGTTAGTAATATACAATAAGCAGCCTCAATGCATCCTGTGTCCATTCCACACACAATTTGTTTTGGACATACCACAAACCTGCCTCATGCAGAACCACCTAGATAGCTCTTTGTGACCTCAAGTACAGGGCTCTGCACACCAATTTTCAAGATGGTCTACACACTACCACCACAGACCCATTAGCATGGCCACAATTAGAGACTGACAATTCCAGATGTTTTTCAAGGATGTGGAACTACTGGAATTTCATAGACTAATGGTGAGAAAATAATGGTACCTCTACTTTGGAAAAGTTTCAGTTTTTATAAAGTTAAATATACATTTATCAGATAATCCAGCAGTTTCACTCCTAGGTATTTAACCAAGAGAAATGAGAACATACATTTAGAGACTTGTTATAAATTAGTTTTATTCTTAATAGCCAAAAATCAAAACAACTCAAGGGTTCGTCAACAGGAGACTGGACAAATTGTGGTATTATGCAACCATAAAATGAGCAAACTACTGATACACACAATGTGGATAAATTTCAAACACATGTTGAGCAGAAGTGAGGGTCAGAGGAGTACATATTCTGTGATTCTATTCATAAGACATTCTGGAAAAGGCATAACTGTAGTGACAGAAAGCAGGTCAGTGGCTACCTGGGCTAGCAGTGGAGAGCACAAGGAACTCTGGGGAGTGATGGAAATGTCGTGTGTCCTCATTGTGTTGGGAGGTTCTAGTTTTACACCCTTTTCAAATCATACTGAACTATAGTCATGTACCATGTAATGTTTTGGTCATTGTTGACATAAGAACCTGTAGAGAATTTTGAATTTTTATAAAAAATTATTTGAGCCAAAATTATGTATAACTGTCTAATCACTAATGCTGTATACCTGAAACTAATATACTTAATGTCATCTGTAATTGAGAAATAAAAAAATAACAAAAAAATTATTTGAGCCAAACATAGGATACATCTGGAAGCAAGATCTCAACAGAGAAAAATGGTTCTAAGAATAGCATTTTGCATCCTTTTTTATGCGTTTGGAATTAAGGAGGGAACTAAGGAGGACTTCATGAAGGTGGGGACTGGATTACAGGATAGTTAACAAGGTTATGTGCTTTCTGGAGAGTGGTTTATTTCAAAAGCGAGTTAACCTAGATGCACAGAAACAATGGATAGGGCTGGCTTAAAACAAAGGTAAACCTTTTACTAAAGAAGTTATAGGCATAAAAAAAAGTTACTAGGCCTGGGGCATGACCTGCCCAGTTAGGAATTTATGATCAGATCACTTTGAGGTGACTTTTCCATAGGACCCATTTTTTGTCTACAGCATATACGACAGTGGTCCCACATTATTATGGAGCTCCAAAATGCCTACTGTCCAGTGATGTCATAGCAGCGCTAACAAACCTACTATACAGATTCTTAAAGCTGTATTACAATTGCTTACCACAGTCAGTACAGTGATGCCAGCTTCGTAGCCTAGGAGCTAGAGGGCAACAGAATTTGTCATCCAAAAATATATTTCTTTGACAAGGATTATTATTGTAGGCTGGTTAATTTTAAGAAACAGATTTGGGGAAAGGCTGTGAAAACCAAGCAGAAGCAAGCTACATTTGTAAGCTACATTTATAAGGGAAATCTCCTATTTCTATGGTGTCTTCTCTCTCTGTACCAAGACGGGGATGACCTTACCTCAAGAAACTCTTATCAATGAATTCTTATCAATGCAGAAGGAAATAAATCTGCATTAACAGCCTTACCCACTTTTACTGTCCTTTTTCTGGTCGCCTCCCTTAACTGGCTCCCCACCCCCATCATCTTTTTTGTCTTCAACTGGAGATGGTATTCAAAGTGGAGGCCTCAGCCATTTTGGTGACTTCCTCAGTTTTTCTTGGTCTCTCCTATGTATACAGGAGGTACACGTTTTCAACGGTTGTTCTCCTCTTGTCTTTTATCACAGGGACGTTTCAACCAATTATTTTTCCTTCCCTACAGAGCTGTAGGCTGTACCATGTACGTGTGTAGGAAGTACATTCTATGACATTCATGTAATGACAAAATCACCAAATGTATCCATGTCCTTAAGTGGTGGACGACTGTATACACTTTGAGTATATGCAGTTTATATAAATCACACCTCAATAAGGCTTTTTTTTTTAGTGTAAGGAAAAAGTGGTCCAACACAAGACAAAAAGAAAAAACATGGTCTGCAGGAAAAACTTGTTTCTGGCTCTCCAATCCCCACTCAGACCACCTGTGGGCCAGATAGAGGAAGTGAATCTAAGTACCCAGGGTGGCTGAAGGGAACAGCCAATACCAGGGTAGCCAGATGGGCCAGGTGTAAGTCAAAAATTATTTTTGTATTGTCTAATTTTAAAGCATTCACACCCAATTCAAAACTTTTAGTAATGCCACACCAAGCCAAACAAATAGGTCTTCAGGCCACATGTGGCTCACACAGAAAGGCTTCCTGGAGGTGGCTCTGGTATGGGACTCTCAGCCCTCCTTGAAAGTGACGGACACTGGTCCAATGCTGTGGGTCTGGGCCCAACCCATGAGGTGGGACCCTAATGCCTCTGGACCGGAACCAGCTCTGTGGGGAGGCACAGTACACCATTTGTTTCCTCTGGCTCTGCAGCTTCTCAGGGCTCCTACTGCACCTAGTGCACCCTGGGAGTCACATTACCACCTAGAGAGGTGGGACAGCCCACAGGGCCCTCAGAAGAACCCCATTTACTACTCAGCACTCTGACCTCTGAGGGGTTCGAGCCTGTGCTGTCACTTCCCCTGGAGTGTGTGGGGTAGTTCTGCTGCCCTCATCCTCCCTGGGCATGGCCTGCTCTGCAGGACATCTGACATGCCCTCTGCCCCTGGCTCAGTTTGGGGGCAGCCCAGTGTCCTGTGCAGTGGGGCTGGCCGTCCTGGATGTCTTGGAGAAGGAGCAGCTGCAGGCTCACGCTGCCCACGTGGGCAACTTCCTGATGGAGCTTCTCAGGCAGCAAAAAGCCAAACATCCCATCATCGGGGACATCAGGTGAGGCTCGGGGCAACAGTCACTACCCACTAACCAAGCGTCTGCCAGAGGCCTGGAGTCACTTCTCCTTTCACCTTTGGACCACCTGGGACGGTGGGAGTTTCACTCACTCCACAGTGGAAACAAGCACTGAGAGTGGCTGTTGCCCAAGATGGCACTTTTGGGAGGGGAAAAAAAGCTGGGATCAAGTAGCTCTGGCCCCCAGCCTTTTCCTCTGTCCACAGCAAGGGCCCTTCCCCATTGCAATTACTTCCTGGAGTTGTCACACATGCACACCACCACGTTTCCTGTGGCCCTGTCTCCCCAGGAGGCAGAGGTACAAGCCCTGGTGGACTTTCTGATGGGGCTTGGCTGAGACCCAGGCAGAGGGCAAGGGCAAGGCCCATGGTCCCCTCAGGCCTGGCCTCCTGAGATGTTGCCTTCTGCTCCAGGGGCGTCGGGCTCTTCATTGGTGTGGATTTGATCAAAGATGAGGCCACAAGGACACCGGCCACCAAAGAGGCTGACTACTTGGTGTCCAGGTACTTTTTCTTCAAACAAGTTGCCTTTGCAGTGTGTAGGGCCCTGACCGACAAAGGAGCCTGCCTCTTGCCTCTCCTTCCATCCACTGTGTTCCGGGGCACTCTGGACCTCTGAGGGGGGAAGGGGAGGCCAATCCGTGCATCCCCTTGACTGAGGTCTGCAGACAGAGAAAGCGGCCCGGTCAGCTCTGTGCCCCGTGCCTGGCAGCAAATGTTCAGATGGGAGTGGGTCACTGCCAGCCTGAGCACCTCTGCCAAGATGCCAGAGCTGCCTGGGCTCAAACCCTAGCCCAAGGGAAGCAGCTTCTCCAGGGCTGTGCCGGGGACTGGGGACAGACAGGGCTCCTGCTCCTCGTCTGGCCGGGGTGTCTGGCTGGAGCAGCACCTCCAGACTCAGGAGCCACCCCACCCAACCCAGTTCACATTTCTTTCCCTTGAACCCCGGCAGGACCCCAGCCTCAGGACCTTCCCCCTTGTCATTCCTTTTTATCTCCCATTTCTCACTATTACCCCCTTCCCCCACCCTCAGAAAACCCTTGGGAAATGTGTATCATTGTTTGATATTCACATAAACAGTAAAAATTTGTATAAAATCTTCCTTCCATGTGGTTTTTGGACTCACCCCTCCTAGGCAACCATCCAGTCTCTGCCTACTCAATGGTAGTCAGGCACATCTGCCCATTCACCTGCCCCCCTGCCCCACCGCCAGACGCAGGAATCTAGCATGTCAGGTAGGAAGGGGGGAGTTAGATCCAAGGCCCAGCCTGACACACAGCTACCCCGGTGGTTTCTCCAGTCCAGTGAAGAAATGGGCCAATGACAGGTGTCTCACCTGCAAGCACCCTGCCAGTGGGTAGCGACGCTCGATTCAAAGTCCCAACCTTGTTCTTCCTAGCACAGCCATAGTGCCAGGGAGAACAGGATGGGAGAAAACAAGACAGACTGAGGGACACCATGGTTCAAAAATAACAAATTTTTAAAAGGGTGGGGGGAGGGGTTGAGTGTAAATATAATCACATCAGATCCCTTCTCTCAGTGGCCAAAATACCTTCCTAGGCTAAAAGTATTAAATGTGGAATATTGAAAAAGAATTGGAGATTCTTAGGTACCAGTGGTTAACATTAGGGCAAAGTCACCCTAGAAAGAACTGGAAATCAGAACTGACGGTGCTATCTGGGATTGCAAGATTGCCTGTGTGTAGAGCAGGGAAGTTACCGAAGCCAGGTGGGGGAGGAGCATGGGGTTCATTAGACCGCTCTGTAATGTTGAATATTCCCATCCATCTAAAGTAAGCCATACGCATTGTATAAACCATACATAAAATGAAACCACACTGGACTAGCCTTGGCTTAGATGAATGAGACTGGGACTCCAGGATAGAGATGAGGCCCCTACTCTGGGGAGCAGCAGGGTCAGGTGGAGGGCAACCCCAGGCAGGTGATCGATGCCAGGCCACAAAGGATGGGCATGAGTTTTGCAGGGGGTAGCCAGTGCCCTGTCTGGAGGGGAACTGGCCTGTAGAGGGTTCCAAGAGCAGTGTGACTGGAATCTTGGCCAGGAGGCCAAAGCAAGCCTGAGGAAGGCCTTGGAGGCCATGTGAAGGGCCCTGTTGTGTCCTGTCCTACAGGCTGAAGGAGAATTACATTTTGCTGAGCACTGACGGCCCCGGGAGGAACGTCCTGAAGTTTAAGCCCCCGATGTGCTTCAGCTTGGACAACGTACAACACGTGGTAGCAAAGCTGGATGCCATCCTAACAGGTGAGCCTGAAGCCCAAGGGTCAGCGGACCACATCCCTAGAACAACCCACTCTGGAGTTAGCAACTAGAACCGTCCAGCATGACCAGGGAGGGGCTCCATGGCTGGGCCGGTGTTCTCTGGACAGTGCAGGGAGCAAGGAGCAAGGATCTGAAGTGGAGAGGAGTGCTATTGGTCCAGGCCTCCCCTAGTCCCGCCTGGGCCTGGAGAGGCTTTCCCCAGCCCTGGGCAGGTGGGAGCTGGGCCACCACCCATCTGGCCTAGCAGGCTCCACTGTGGAATGCAATATAAAGGAAACCAAGGCTTGGGCTTATGAGCCCAGCCATCAGAACTATACATCATTAAAGTGGCCTAAAAGCCACTGTGAAATGTAAATGGCAGAAGCTTTATATTTTACTTGAGCTAAGAGGGTCACCAACAGTAGCGTGGCTGAAATCTGCACATAGGTTGAACACAAAATGAAACTCCTCTCCACATTCCCCGTCAGCCCAGTCTCCCGTAAGTCCACTTACAAGGAAATCTCTTAACAAATTAGACATGCCTGTGTACTGCAACTGTGTTGTGCATGCAGCGTTCTGTGGGGTGGCCCAAAATAGGTCAAGTCCCTTCTCCTGTCTAGGCTGTTTCACTGCTGTCCCCAGGGCGCAGGAGCTAAGGGCCAACCCCTACTGCACACAACCAGAGGTGGTATGAGACCCGGGTGAGGTAGGACACAGAGCTGGTTTAGGTGTCCTGTACAGCGGAGCCTCCAGTTGAGTCTGCAAGTCTCGGAAAACACAAGGGTTGGTGTTTTCCTTAGGGGAAATTGTTGCTGACTCGGGCAGCTGGTGGCACATACACACAAAGGGTGGGGAACAGGTGCCTATCTGGTGGGCCCAATCTCCAAACTGCCATTCAAGAAGCTTAGACAAAAGTTAAGTTTTGGGTGCCTTCGGCGTGTTTTTCAGACATGGAAGAAAAGGTGAGAAGTTGTGAGACGCTGAGGTCCCAGCCCTGTGGCAGTCCTGCTGAGCCATGTCTTTCTCTAGGTGAGTGGGCCACCGCCAGGCTCCTGAGCATCAGCAGAGGCTCCCACTCTCTCCTCAGAAGCCTTCAGCTCTTTCCTTCTAGGAGTGAGGGGAGACCAAACTCCCTTTACGGGGCTCTGTCCACCTGGAACCCCCACAGCATTTTGCTACCAGACTAGAGGTCTGCCAACCAGAAGGGGGTACCCTGGAATGTAGGTTCACTGTCCTGCTTGAAGACAGAACACCCATTTCCATTGCTAAGTTAAGATACGTCCTTCCCAGGTGCCCCAGAATCACTGCCCTGGAGGTAGTAACATTCCAGCGGCACAATCCTCACCTCCATGAAAAGTTGCCTTAAACCTCCAAGGCATCTACTAACTTTAAAAGGGCCCAAGTCCGACGCAAAGCCAAGTCATTACAGGAAACTAAGTGAGGATGTGGAGAGCTGGTGGCTATGCCTGACAGCACGCTCTCGGTCACGAAAGACAACGGAGCTCAGAAAGCTCGGGAGCACGTGGCCCTGTCCTCTCTCACCGCACATCCCACACTCACCCAGGCTTGGGGATTTTTACATTTTTATTTCAAAAGCTTGGATAGCTTCAATATCCAGGTCGTGGCAAAATCAGGACACGTGTAAAATACCTTACAATACATTAGATTCCCAAAAGGTACCAAAAAGTACAGTAAAATTAACACTTCCAATACAGGAAATGTATGACACAAATAATATAAAATTAAAAGGTGAAAAAAGGTGACACTGGTTTCCTAAGATAGACCTCTTTACAACCAGGGTCTACAGGTCCAGGCTGCAAAGCAGCAGCAGGAAACAGACCCTCCCACCTGGTTCTGGGTAAGCCGGTCATACAATCAGCCCACAATGCCGCTCTGGTCTCTGAGACACCACACGCTGCCTAAAACAACTAGAGCTCTGGAAATAGTCAACAGGAAAGTGATTTCCAGGGGGGAAATTTTAAATAAGATGCACATGGAACAAGCCATAGAAAGTATGCCAAGTTAAATTTGGTACATAATTGTTTGTGTTCACTCAATACCCAAACAAAGCATGTGCGGTCAGTCGGGCACTCCTGCCGAAGCCTCAGTATGGCTTGTAGTTATTCTGATGGCCACCGCGTCGCTGGCTCTTCCCGTAATTCGTACTACCCTGGCCTAGGGACAAGAATAACAATGATAGCAGCTAGATTTATTGAACGTTTACCCCTGTGCCAGGCGCTTGGCTCAAATCCTCACCAGGGCCAACACCCCTGGGGCAGGCCACAAAGCCCAGCCCATCTGACTCCAAAAGCCCCTGCTGCCACTGGCCCCTGCACTGTCTGTCCTGCCTCCCAGGTGGGGCTTCCCTCTCTCCTACTTACTGTAGTCGTAGCCGGGGCCGTAGCCGTAATAGCCATAGGGCGAGTAGTCGTAGCCGCCATAGCCGGGCCCGTAGCCCTGCTGGTAGCCGTAGCCCTGGTTCCAGTAGTTGCCGTAGCCCTGATTCCAACTCTGACTCTGACCTGTGGGGGGAGCAGGGCACAGGGGCCCATGGACCATTTAGCATACGCAGGAGCGAGGATGGAGGAAATCCTGCCCTGTGGGTAACAGGGTTACTATGGCAGCTTGGAGGTAGAAGCCAAGGGGCTGCTGTCCCGGTATAGAGGGCCCTGCACTTGAGACCCAAGCTGTAGAGCTGAAGGCCAGAAAAGAATTGAATACTAACTTCACTCAGGGCCAGAGAGGCAGGAACTCACTCTCACTCAAATCACCTTCTGATCACCCCCACCCTCCCTGGCAGCTTGGCATTAAAAGTTCAGACTTTGGAGCCAGAGGGGTCTGGGTGGGAAAGGAGATGAAGCGCCTGGCACAGCCCTGCCCTACCTTATGCCCACCCACCCATGGGTGGACCATGACTCAGGACAGCCACAGAGCCCATCAGGCCCTTCACCCCCGAGAGCGTGATGCAAATAATCCCAGTGCCCTGAGGCACCAGGCCGCATGGAAAATATGGGCTCTTCTACTCCAACCAGCAGCAGCACAGCCTGGACACCCAGGAAAGCCATTCCTGTTCCTGCCCACCCTGCCACACCAGAGGCCAGAGTGAGCCCCCAAGACAGGCACGGAAGCTCCATGCAGGCAGAAAACCCAGACCCATGTGCATCCAGGTTCCACTTACCTCCACTTCCACCGCCACCACCACCGCTTCGGCTCGCTCGGCTGCGGTTTCCACCACGGCCAGAGCCTTGCTGCTGTTGATAGAGCTTTCTGGGCAGAGCCACCTTGATTTCACACTAAAAGTCAAGAGGACAGAAGTCAGGCCACTGGGACAAGTTCTGGAGAGGGACTGTGCATAAAGACCTTCATTTACAAACGCTCAGATGGCAAATATGATCCATCTTCTTAGTAACGAAATATTCAAGGATGGGAAACCACATTTGAGCTAGAATCTCTGAGAACCGTTAACTAAAACCTAGACATACCAAGATTCACACTAGGGCCTTTTGACTCAAACCTTTCCCCAGAGATTGCACTAGGGATGATGGACACAAATCCAGGTCTGCAGGGGACAGCCCTGGGGCAGCTCCGCGTCTAACAATTGGAAGGAGAGAGATGGCTGGGCTGAAGCAAGCCCGGCATACTAAAACACACCAAGTGTCAGGTCTGGTGCCACCTTGGTCCTACCAGGCAAAGTGATCAGAGGCTTCCCAGATGAGGGGCCTTAGAGGGTAAGACTTTCTAATTTTATTTTACTTTCTTACAGAAAAAAATGAAGCATCCTACTCAAATGTATACTGGTGACCATGATCTCCAACGTATAGAAGAAAGCCACTGAGGCTCAGGGTGGGGCTTGCCTGAGACCACACTGCTACCACCACCCCTTCCCTCAACCACTGGTCTGCTGTTGGGGTGGGCCAAAAGCTTATGTCCCCTCAGGGCCCAGAGTCAATTTTTTCTTTGCTCAAACATCTGCCCACTGTAGATGGAGGTAGGGTCAGGGACCTCCCAGTGCTCCCGCTGAAATCAGAAGTGTATATTTTAAACAAAGTACACTAACATATCTCTACCCCCAACTAAGACCAGCGTAAAAACCTTTTACATAAGGCATCCCCATGCAAGCATGCTCCTATAAAGAACTGGCAAATTACCTCCACCAGTGATGCAATCTGATGTGTTCTACCCTACTGAATCAATGTACAACTAAACACATGACTTCAAGACCCTCTGCCAATAGTTTGCCTAGTGCTGCCCTACACGCTCTTACTGCCCATTTCTCATTATGGCACAGAGAAAAAGGCCTCTGTGTCACCACCCACTGGGCTAACAACTAATGGTCAATGTCTTTATCCAACTGCCCCTAGGATCCAATCTCATTTTAATAGCCCACTCTGATCTTTCCAAATTCCCAGCCAGAACGTTGAAGTTTCCAGGAGCCCCACCCTACCTGTCCAGAGTAAGCCACACCCTCACCTCCCAAAAGCCACCTAGAGAATACGTGAAGCAATAGCACACTCCCCAGACCAAAGTTCAGGGGTTAACAGTTGCACTTCTCACTCCTGCTCATTTGAAGGCAGAACTGACCCTGGATATCAGTGGGCCAGGGCCCTCAGAGCTCTTTGGGAAGATCTTGCTGGGATGGGTTGACTAAACCTGCGCACAAAGGGGATGGAGATGAACAAAGGCTTGGTTGTGTGGCAGCAACAAGAGGCGAGAAAAGCTCTGCTGCGGCTTCTATACCAGGAAAGAGTTCACCAAGGGGAGAAATCAGTGAATGGCAGAACTTCTAGAATCTTCTGAGAACTATAGGCCTTAGACTCGAGCCAGAAACATCTTGATCTCGAGCTTTATACCAAGAATCAAAGAGACTACTCAGCACCTTTGCTCCATCACAGAAAAGCCACCTTCCTCGCCTGCCTGCCTCACATCCTCTGTGTTCACTGCCAGTCCGCCCAGGCTGGGAGCTCCTTGAAGGACAGGACCATTTGCCCCCCCCAATCGGGACAGCAGATGCTGCAGAGAAACAATGAGGTACCCTGGAGAGCTCTTGGAGGCAGCCCAACCCCTAAACCATACCTGCAAGGCCCGGCCCTCCCTCAGCAAGAGGCCAGACACACAGAACTGGGGATACCTTACCTTACTTGCACCAATGGTGTGGAACTTTTTCTCCAGAGCCTTCCTCACAGGTTCCTCCTCTTCTTTAAAGGTGATGAAAACAAAGCCCCGTCTTTTGTGTGACTTTGGATCCATTGGAAGATCAATGGCCTCGATCTGCAAACACAGGCAAAGCTCAGGACCAGTATCTCCCCAACCCCAGGGCCCATAGGGGAAAGTTCCCTAACGGCCAGAGAATGATAAAGAAGGCTCGCTGAGGAGGGCTCCAATCAGCCAAGGCTGTCAAGGACCAGGAAGACTGCAGCCTCAGGGCAGTTGGCAGGACACACACTCACCTCCCCAAACTCGCCGAAGTACTCTCTGATTTCCTCCTCAGTGGCTTCAGGATTCAGACCCCCCACAAAAATTTTCTTTACAGGTTCCTTCTTCATGGCCATGGCCTTTTTGGGGTCAATGACACGACCATCCAGCCTGTGTTCCTTCTGATCTAGGACCTGGTTCCAACAGAAGGAAGTTGGATTCTAACTCAGCACCATGACCCTGTTAAAGGCCCTTCTCTTGGAGCTATAAACCCCCCAAACACATACACAGAATGTTTTTCATCCCCTCCAAACTCTACCTCCAACCTGACTTGCCAACCCAACCTGCAAACAGCATTAACATGTAAATCCATCCTGACCACCCCCCAGACGTTTCCAGTGCTATACAACCCTCTTCCTGCCTAGGCAGGCCCAATTTAAGGCCTATCTCCAGAAGTACAGTGGACGTGACTAAGACCATAGGGGCTGGAATCCTTACTCCACCACCTAACTAGCTGTGTGAGCTCTTCTTCTTAAACTTCTGAACCTCAGTTTGTTTTCTGAAAAATGGAGATAAAATAATGCCTGTCTCATGGCAACTTCGGACTTTTCTCCAGTCCTCACAATAAAGTGTTTGCAGTGTCCAGAACAGGCACAAGAAAGGCAATAATGTCCACTATCATCTCCCTGGACCACTCCAGCACATACTCACTATCCCACTTAATCTGTATGTTTAATTTTTCAAAAACACAAAGCTGCTGTTCTCTGCTTTTTCCAAAACGCTCAACCACGTGCAAAACACACAAACTAATCACGCTCTAAGAATGGTGTCCTCCTTAGAATACACTGCTGATGCGAGGTACCCAGCTTACCTTCTCCACACTGGCTGCATCTTTGAAGAGAATAAACCCAAACCCTCTTGACCGGCCAGTGTTGGGATCCATTTTTATTGTACAGTCAACGACCTCTCCAAATTTGGAAAAATAATCCTTCAGGTCGTTTTTGCTGGTATCCCAGCTCAGGCCACCAACGAACATTTTTCTGAAATAGTAGGGTGAGACACATGGCAACAAGTCTTATAAGAAAGCTGTGATATTAGGACAGGCCCTGGCAAAGATTTCGATGAAGAGTTTATAACAAATAAAGCCACCATTCGGAACAAAGGTCTACCCCTTGCGTGGTAAGGGCTCTACTTGTGGAAGATGTTAAATGTCCACTACCCTCCCAATGTCAACCTTGACCCTAACAAAGCTTCAGGAGACAGCACCCCAGACCGGGCAAGGGAAAGGGAAGACAACCTGGCCAGGGGCACAGGCTCTGAGCGCTCACAACTGAAGCAATTTGTGTAACAACCACGTATCAAGACTATCGTCCCTGCCAGCCTTCGCCACCTCCGAAAACTCGCTCTCAAGGAACTCGCGGCTTCCGGGTGCCGGGACCGTAACTCCGCCCTCGGCAGGAGGCGGAGGAGAGGGAGGACGCGGCCCGGGCGCGCGCCAACTCCGCCCACGCAGGCCCCGCGCGGCCCAGACCCGCTCGGCCACGGGTCCCAGCGCACGCCCCTTCCGGGCACCGGCCCGTCCCTGGCCCCTCGCGAGAGGCCCCGAGGCGGCGCCAAAGTCGACCCAACAAACTCCTGCAAACTCCAGCGCGAGCGGCGGCGCGGCGGACAGGCGCGTACGACCGGTCCTCGGGCCCGAGCAGGCCCCGGCTGCCCGCCCCTCCCCCCGCCGCGTGGCGCCAACAAAAGGCGGCCCCGGAACAAAGGCGGCGGCCCGTCGGCCCGCGGCCGCACCTACCCTGCGTCGTCCTCGGTCCTGCTGGCGTTGATCTGGTCGCCCTCGGCGCTGGTCTGGTTGACGGCCGGGGGAGCCGCACTCCCGCCTCCAGGGCCCGCTGCGGCCCCGGTGCCGGGTCCGGCCGGCGACTCGCCTTCGGGGGCGGCCTCGTGCCCGTTCTCGGTGGCACCCGTCGTCTCCATTAGCTGCTCCTCACCCGCTTCCGACATGTTAGACCGGGGCGCAGCGGCTCCTGCAAAGAGCGGCCACAGCACGTCAGGCCGGAGCGCCTCCCGCCTACCGCCCGCCACCCGCGGGCCCGGCCGCTCACCTCGCCGCCGGTGAGGCCGCGAGGCCCGTTCGTCCCCACCCGCCGGGAAGGTGCCGCGGGCTCGGCCGCGATCAAGCTCGTGCTGCCCGGCCTCCCCTCCCTCCGCTGACAGAGCCGCCGCAACCTTGCGCGCTCCTTCTCGACCACCGCTGCACGGAACCCACCGACCAAAGGACTCGCTCGGGCCCGCGCAGCACCGCCGCCTGACAATACCGACTCGTGGCGCTCTTTATAATGCCGGAGCCGGGGTCCACTTCGCAACAAGACGCATGCTCATTGGCTGCGCCTTGCCGTCATTCAACCCTGCGCCGGCGTCCCATTGGCCACGTCGGCGCGCGAACGCTAGATCCGGGCGGGCTTTGTCCTCATTTTAGAACCCGCGCGAGCCTGGGCCCTGCGGAGGGTTGCCGGATTGGAAAATGGTCTTGTCGTAGGCCGTGAGGCCCGAGCCTTACCCTCTGCCCTGTCAGGCCGCAGTCTCTCGTTGCAGCGCCCTCAACCCCAGCATTGACAGCCCCGGCCACTCCCATTTCCCAGAAGAGGAAAGTGGGCTGGTATAAGTCTCAAACCACGGCGGCCGGGCTGTAAGAGGCAGAGCCCGGGCGGCCGAGATCCGGCACGTAGGGTCCTCCAGGGACCTCCGTGAGCTCGGAGGGATTGCGACGCTGCCCGCCCTCCCCCTTGACCTTGGTCCCCTCAGAGCCCCGTGCTCGCGCCCTTTCTGCCGCGTCCCACAGTAGCACGAAGCGGGCTAGGGGAGGAGTCCTACGGGGATCTGGTGCCAACCGTGGTGACCAGGATGTGGCGGGAGAAACGGTGGAACCATGGTTGTTCCCCAATCTTGGGTTGCCGGACACCACTTTGACGATTAGCACTGCATTTATGCTTTTGATTGCTTAAAAAAATATCTCTTAATTCATTTATTTTTGATGAAATTTAATTTTTAAGAAAAATATAACAGTAACAGGAAATCATGGGCCGGGGGGGGGGGGATCTCTGTTTCTTATATACAAAACCCCTTAATATTATCTCCTTGGCAACCAAATTCGAAAGGCCTGCGTAATCCTGTGATTCCGTATATGCGTGAAGGGTCCCACATGGACCTGGATCACAACCTCGGAAGCCTGAGAATTGCCAATAGCACCAGGACACAAGTAGCTGACAGTTGCCCTGGTGGATTCCCGCAGGCCCAGTGTGGTAGGCTAGGCGGTCTACTTTCTCATCTGGTCTCCTAACAGCCCTGTGAAAAGAGGTACCATCACCAATTTATAAATTGACACTGAAGTCCAGAGCCTCGGGCCAAACCTCACTCCCTTACTCAGCCAGCCAATGAGTTGTGGTGAGAAATGGAAAATGTGACAATTTTACAATTGGAAAAAATAATCGACTTCAGAAAATCTGAAGATTTGGCCACACAGCACTGCCCTCACCGCAAGGTATCAATCAACTAGAGCTAGAGCACCAACCTCACACGATCAAATGCCCTCTGCTTCAACTACAAGGCCCACCTGACCACTTCAGGTTCCATAGCCGGAATTTACACATATCCATAAAACCTTAGTCATGTATTGATCTGCCCGTAAGGCTTGCAGTGAAATCCAGAACAAACCCCGCAATGAAGATAATTCAGGTGATTACCTAAGTTCAAAGTTAAATAGTCTAAATGCAGTCATAGGACATAACTGCTGGGGACACAAATTCACTTAATCTGTCCTTGTCCACATGGATTCCTTCAGCACAACTTGGGAAACACTTTTAATGACATGTCAAGTCTGAGGATAACATTCAGACCATGTTTCACAGTTTGCAAAATGCTTTCACCAACATGGCTTGACTGGGGCTTCAAAATAATTTGTGTGTGCTTATCCATAATTTATACAGGAAAATGCTGAAATCGCACATCTAAAACTGGCCACAAAGCCAGCACTTCCAACTCCACATTGTTTCTAGGGCTCCTGGCTAGTGTAGGCCAAGGGGTCTTCGAGATCCTTAGTAACTTGATCTGAATTAGATCTTGTGTCAGATTTAATTATTCTGAAGCTCAAATGAAGCAATGGCTTAGTAAACACTTTATAAACTAAAAAAGACTGCAGACCAGTGGAGGTCAGTCTTGGCCCAGAATGTTTGGATATTGCATCCAGGGGTGTTTCTGACAGAGGCAGGGCCCCAGGATGTTGCAAGCAGCAGAAAGTCCCTTTGACACAAGGATCTCCACTCTTGTTATTGGGTCCCAGCTATAGACCTAGGGGATAGGGCATCTTCCATGACAATGAGGTTCTCAAATCAGCAAGGAGCTCAATTACTACCAAAAGTCACTTAAAAGGCCCAGAGAATATATAGTACAGTGCCCTGGTTTTGAGGATTCAGGCTGTAGGGCAATAAATGTGTAAGAACATGTATAACTATCAGTCTAGAATCAAGAAGACAGGCACAAAATGCACTTTAAATGTTTTTTTAAATTACATGAATTAATTCTTCTCACGTTTTTGTTTTCCTTTTGGCTGAGCCTATAAGGTGGAAGTTGCAGGAGTTAACTACAAACATGCTGTGACGGTGGTGGCCGACTCCCACCTGGGCCACTTCCCAGCTCCACGAGCTGCAGCTCCCCCACTTCAAGGCTGACTCTGGCTCTAGCCAGAGGAAACTTTCTAAAACTGTCACACTCTGTGTGAAAACCCTGGCTGGCTTCCCGCTGCTCTGAGAATGAAATCCTAACCCTGAATACCAGAGAGACAGTTGGCGGTGACAGAAATCCACTCCCAGCTCAGCTGGACCCCCCTGCTGTGTAGTCTGTGAGTGGAAGGGTCACGTCTGGGCCTGGGCAGCGGAGGCCACGGCCTCCCCCAGACCTCCCTTCCCCTGGAGACCATGTGTTCTGATGGTACAGCTACATTATGAAGAAGAGCTGTTCAGCCCATGTCACACTTGACATGAACGAGAAAGGAATCTGCTAAGATTGGGGGTTTGTCTCTAACTGCAGCCTAGCCAAGCCTGACCATTCCACACGACTTGTGAGGCCTGGCCTGAGCCACCTCCGTCACAGCTTATGCCCACTCTTCACTCCGGCTGTGCTAATTCCTTTTATTTCCTAGAACTCAATTGTACCCTTTTGCCTCTGGAGGTGCCTTTTCACCTGCTGTTCCCTCTACCTGGAGTACTCTTTCTCACGTTTTATCTGCCTACTCTACATCTGTTGTAGGTTGAATTGTGTACCCCCAGAAAATATGTTCAAGTCTTAACTCCTGGTACCTGTGCATATGACCTTACTTGGCAAAAGGATCTTTGCAGATGTAATGAAGATGAGGTCAATCTCGAGTAGAGTGGGCCCTTGGACTAGCGCCTTCTAAGAAGAGAAGATACCCAGAGCCTGTGTATACAAGGAAAATGCCATGTGATAACAGAGGCAGAGACTGGAGTGATGCATCCACACGCCTAGTGTCCTAGTCAATTAGGCCTGTTATTACAGATTACCATAGATTGGGTGGCTTTAGCAACAAACATTTACTTCTCACAGTTCTGGAGGCTGGGAAGTCCTCAAGGCACTGGCAGATCTGGTGTCTGGTGAGGACCTGTTTCCTAGTTTGCAGATGGCCATCTTTTCACTGTGTCCTCACTTGACAGGCAGGGAAGAGAAGGGAGCTCTCCCTGGCCTCCTCTTATACACTCACCAATCCCATCATGAGGATCCCGCCCCCATGACCTCATCTAAATCTAATTGCCTCCCAAAGGCCCCACCTCCAAATATCATTACCTTTGGGATTAGGGTTTCAACATACGAATTTAAAAGGACACACTCAGTCCATAGCATCAGCGAACACCAAGGATTGCCAGCAACTCCAGAAGCTAGGAGGGAAGCACGGAACAGATTCTCCCCTAGAGCCTTCACAGAGAGTGCATGGCCCTGCTGACACCTTGATGTTGGACTTCTGGCCTCCAGAACTGTGAAACAATCAACTTCTGTGGTCATACACCAGCCAGCTAGTGGTGCTTTGTTATGGCAGCCCTAGCGGACTAATACAACATCCATCAGATTTCTACTTCCTCCAGAAAGTTCTCTGTGATGCACCAAGGAAGTGTCCCTCTTAAGAGTACAGACCACACAATACTGACATTGACCAATGAGATCCCGCACCGGGTCTGTTCCCTTTACCCCAATGCCTCCAGCAGTCACCTCAACACCTGCAGAATGAATAAAAGATCCCTTAACCTAGGGTTACAAACTGGTGCCTTATAGGCCAAACCTGACTCAGATGTGCTTGCTTAACCTGCTGTATTTTCAACATCTTAAGAAAATATTTGCCAACATTTACGAAGCATGATAAAAAATGTTCTATTTCCCACAATGGAATACTATGCAGCAGAAAGAAAGAAGGAGCTCCTACCCTTCGCAACAACATGGATGAATCTGGAGAGCATTACGCTAAGTGCAATAAGCCAGGCGGTGAAAGACAAATACCATATGATCTCACCTGTAAGTGGAACCTAATCAACAAAACAAACAAGTAAGCAAAATAGAACCAGAGACATGGAAATAAAGAACAGATTGACAGTGACAAGAGGGGAGGGGGGAGAGGATAACAAGGGGGAAAGGGTCATGAAGGAACATGTATAAAGGACCCATGGACAAAGCCAAAGGTGGGAGATGGGAATGGTTGGTGTGGGGGGGAGTGGAGGGGGAAAAATGGAGACAACTGTACTTGAACAACAATAAAAAAGTGAGAGAGAAAATGTTCTATTTCCACTTACTTTTGGAAAATTGTGAGATGATACAGTCCCATTCCTCCACAGGAGCTGGTGGGGCAGGTGCCATCCTGCTCAGCCCAGCCCCCACCAGGTCCTGTCGTCTCACTCCTGGGCCCCTAAACTCATTTTCACTGACGGAAAGCAGCTGAGTTGTCAGTACCAAACTAGGCCTCCATGAAGCTTGGCTTCTTCATTTTAAACACAAATGACAACACCCACCTCTCTGCCCTACTGCAGAGATCGGAGAATGTGTGCCAAGTGGCTGGCAGGTCGGAGGTAGAAATGAGAGCCGCTAGGACAACTACCAACAGTAACAATAGAAGCATCCAAGAGAAGACTCCTCCCCTGCTGAGCTCCCCTATGTGTCTCAAATCAACCCTCAAAACAGATTTGGAAGTTCTGGAGAAGCTCTACCACCTGGTGGACCCCCACCCCAAGGTCATATTCTTGTGACAGCCACCTGTGCCCAGCTTGAGTCTCAGAGGCAGCCTCTGCCCAACAGAGGCAAGTCAGAGATGTCCAGGACACCCTTCTGGAATCAGACCTCAACTGAATGTGCTTCAGGCACAGGCCTAACACTCCTGGTCTCCTCAGGAGCCCACAAGGCTGCCGACACTGGCCACAGCACAAAGACAGGTGCCATCTGGCTTCATGTCACAGTTCCCTTCACAGCTTTTAAAACTTCATATTCCCAGGCCCCTGGGGCTGGCCTCGCACTATTATAAAGCATTCTGGGCACTGGGCACTGGGGGAGGAGCAGATTTAGGACCCACTGCTGCATACCAGGTGGCAGGAAAGGCTATAAAACAAATGTCCAGCTCCCCTCTGAGAGGCAGCAGTGCCGCCTCAAGTATCAGCCCTGGAGGCTCTTCAGGTTATGATTTAGGCCCTCAGTTTCTGGTTCTGCAACAATCCCATATTTCACTAGTTTATTCACACCCATCCACACTTCCACACCCCTCAGGACAGACTGTTTCCTGAGCTCTAAGTCCTCAGGCACAACTATCACTACTGAATTGCTGTCACCAAGGCACCTCAATCTCAGCTTGTCCCATATGGAACACGCCACGTTCCCCAGAGCCCAGACCCTCTGCCGGGGTTCTTGGCCACAGAGAATGAATGCCTCCACCATCTAGCCCCATGTGCCGGGCAGAACGTGGGTGGGTCAGCTCTGTCCCTCACCTCCCCCATTCGACCTGCCATCTAGGCCAGAATGTGCCTTCATCACTCTGCCCTCAGGCTGGGATGACATGAGAATCAGCCAGGGTGTGGCATCAAACAGATCTAAACACTGTAGAAGATTGTTCCTAACAGACACCAGCACATGGTGTGTGTTCAAGCCAGAGAGGCGGCTCTACTCCACATGATCATTTCAGGACCCACCTTGTGGATCCACCGTCGCCTTGGCCTTGTCATAGGCACACAGCTGGCAGAGGAAACGTGTGGGGAGGAACTAGTGTGGGAGTCTTCGTGGTCCAGGCATGGAAGGGGCACGCTCCACTTCCATTCACATTCCACTGGCAAGAATGCTGTCATGTGGCCTCGCCTTACTACCAGGGACACTAAGGAATGAGCTCAGCCCTGGCCAGGTTGGAGCATCATCCCGTACACCAAAAAGCTGCAGGTTCAATCTCTGGTCAGGACACATACCCAAGTTGCGGGTTCGATCCCTGGACAGAGCATATATGGGAGGCAAACGATCAATGGCTCTCCCTCTCAAAAATCAATAAACACATCCTTGGGTGAGGATCAAAAAAAAAGAAAAAAGTCCTGGCTGGTGTGGCTCAGTGGACTGGGTGCCGGCCTGAGAACCAAAAGGTTGCTGGTTCCATTCCCAGTCAGGGCACTTGCCTGGGTTGCGGGCCTGGTCCCCAGCTGGGGGTGTGTGAGAGGCCACTGATTGATGTATCTCTCACACATCAATGTTTCTCTCCCTCTCTTTCTCCCTCCCGCCCCCTCTCTCTAAAAATAAATACAATCTTTAAAAAATAAAATGAAAAGTAAAAATGTTAAAGACAGAAAAGAATGGGCTTAGCTGCTTACAGAGGAAGGCAAGGACAAACTGTGCACCAAGCCTTCACCACAATAGGCTTTCAACAACTGTGTGTCAATGACACCCAAGGGAGACGCTAGAGGAAAGCTTCCCTTCAGTCACCCAGCCTTTCAGGGAACATCACCGAGTGCCTGTCCTGGGTAGCCCACAGGCCCCCACCATCAGAGGTCATCCCTGCCCTGGAGCTGAACCAGCATGCCAAATGGTGAGATGAATGCTGTATCAGGGAAGCCAGGAGAACAGGGACCTGTGGGAGGCACTGGACCAAGCTGTAGAGGTGGGTGGGAAGGATAAGACTTCCCACAGGACAGACAGGTACCTGGGCTGCCTCGTGACTGAATGGGGGTTCTCCTGGCAGAGATGGAGGAAAAGGGGGTACAGACAGAGAAGGCATAGACTGTTTGGGGAACTGTAAGTAGCCCCACATGACAGAGGAGCTGAGGCTGTGCTGTTGGGCAGGGGCTTTACATGCCAACAACAAGGAGTTTCTTTTATTCACAGGAAACAGGAAGTCAGTGAATACTGGGGCAGCAACAGTCGGGCGGTGGGTATGGAAAAGAGGGTCAATGAGAGACACTAGGGAGGGGGAGTGGGCAGAACATCATCCATGTGTGGCTACAACCCCGACTCCATGCATGGGGCAAGATGGGCAGTGAGGCTGGAAAGTTGGACCAGAACCACCGGATGAAGGGCTTGAATGCCAGGCCTGGCAAGGAAAGTGGGGCAAGTGGTAGGCCAACAGCGTTTGCCTCTCTCAAGGAGAACATCCCACCAGAGGTAACAACCTCCTCGCTTCCTGGTCACACCCGCCTCCAGCAGCACAGTCTATTTCATCCATGTCTCCTAGTACATTAGTCCCTAATGGCTAGAAAAGGATCAAGAGATAATTGCTTTCAAAGGTCAAGTTCAAACCCCTCATTAACAGAGAGGGAAACCAAAGGTCAGAGAAGGGGAGTGTTTTAGTCCATTCAAGCTGCTATAACAAAATACTATAAAAACTGGGCAGCTTATAAACAAACATTTCTTCTCAGTTCTGGAGCCTTGGAAAGTCCAAGATCAAGGCATTTGACAGACTTGGTTTCTGGTAAGAGCCTGCTTCCTGGTTCATACACAACTGTCTTCTCAGTGTCAAAAGAGGTGAGGGAGCTTTCTGGGGTCCCTTTTATCAGAGCACTAGTCCCATTCATGAGGGCTCCACCCTCATGACCTAATCATCTCCTAGAGGCCCCACCTCCGAATACCTGCACCCCCAAGCAGGACTATACAACAGAAATATGATGTAAGCCACAAATGCAACACATGTATAACTTAACATTTTCTAATAAACTATTAGACAATTAATAAAAAGGTAAAAGCAAACAGGTGAGCCCTGACTGGTGTGGCTCAGTTGGTTGGGCATTGTCCCACAAAGTGAAAGGTCACCAGTTCAACCCTGGTCAGGGCACATCCTGGCATCCTGGGTTGCAGGTTCGATTCCCAAACAGGGAACATACAAGAGGCAACTGATAGCTGTTTCTCTCTCACACTGACACTTCTCTCCCTTTCTCCCTCCCTTCCTCTCTCTAAAAATAAATTAAAATCTTTTTTAAAAACAGATGAATTAATTTTAATAAAATATTTAATCCAATCTATCCAAAATATTATAATTTCAACATATAATGAACACAGAAAATTATTTTACTTGGTTTTTTTTTGGACTTTGAAATCTATATACTTATATAGACTTTATACTTATAGCACATCTAATTTGGACCAGATACCTTTCAAGGGCTCAGTAGCCACATGTGGCCAGTGGCCACTGCATTGGATAGCAGTTTGCCAGGGGTTGGCAAACTATGGCCCATGGCCCAGATCTCTGACAAGTTGCCTGATTTTGTATGACCCTTGAACAAACACTAGTTTTTATATTTGTAGATGGTTTTTTAAAAATCAAAAGTATTTCATGACACATAAGTTCTATGCAATTCAAATTTAGTGTCCTTAAAATAAAGTTTTTAATTCTGTCAATAAAAATGTATAGAGATGTTTTATCTTTTTCCTTTTTTATTGAATGTATTGGGGTGACACTAATTCATACAATCGTATAGGTGTCAGGGGCACCAGTCCACAACACGTCCTCTGTACACTGTACCACGTGCTCACCACCCCACGTCAAGTCTCCTTCCACCACCATTTATCCCCCTGTGCCCTCCTCCACCGGCCCTCGCCCCCTCTGTTTTATCTCCTCTTATATTAGGTACTTACCTACATAATACCCTCGATTTCGCCTCTTGGCTCACAAAGCGGAAAATACTATCTGATCCTGTGTAGGAAAAGTTGCCTGGCTCTGTTCTAGACTATTCAGCTGCCGCCTAAACTCCAATACAGGAGCTCCAGATTTGGCTTTACAATCAAGAGGCTCAGCTCAAGTCCCGGCTGCCCCGCGTCCCAACTCTGAGATTTAGAACAAGCCATTCTCCTTTCTGAGCCTCAATTTCCTTCATTGAAAATCAGGCCAGCACTGAAATGGGCATAAAGACGATGAAAACCGAGCACAGGCCATGAGCTGGCCACTCATTCACCCACTGCCATGGTCCCTTGCTTTACACCTCCCGCAGCACCTGCCCCTCCGGCCCGCCCCGCGCGCGCCTGACTCAGTGCACCTCCGGTGGCCTGCCCGCCGGTCGCCTCTCCCAGCGTCCTGAGCAATCTCCGCCTCCCATGGCCGGAGCCCCACTTCGGTTGCTTCCGGATCGCTTTAGCAGCGCAGACCTGCATCTGCCTGGAATAACCTCCTCCCTCCCTCACCAAATCCCGTTTCCTGCAAAATGAAACCCGCGCCGCTCCAACAGTGCAGTGCCCTCGGACTCACCGACCTGAGGCTCCGAGCACAGCACTTCCGGCACGCCCGCTGGGCGATCTGCGCATGCCCAAGGCTCGGTCTTCCAGGTAAGGACCAATCCCAGGCCAGGTCGGGACACCCCGTAGACACACGGAGGTCCCAACAAATACTTCCAACTGGACCTAGTGAGGTGTGGGCCAGGTTTCCATGTCCAGGGACCCCCCATGGCAAATATCTTACCTGTGCCGACCTCCCACACCTTAATCCTGCCAGCTCCCTGACTCAGAGCCTCCCCACCAGGCACACCCCCTCCCACCTCTCCTAGTCCCGCGGCTTCTGCTTTTCCAGAAGTAGCACCAGCCACCGCCAACGGTGTCCAACCTTTTGGTTCTCTGGGCCACGCTAGAAGAAGAATTGTCACAAACACTAATGAAAACTAAATGATGAGCAAAAGAAAAAAAAGGTTTCAAGTAAATTTACAATTTTGTGTTGGGTCGCATTCATAGCCATCCTGGACAGGTTGGACACCCTAGTGTGCTCTAGCACCAGGCCCACCCATTTTCCTTTGTCACCCCCTGTCAGTAAATCTTTTCCTGCTGAGGAAATGTTCCGTCTAGAATTGACCTTCTGGAACAGAGACAGAGTCATAGATAGGTGAGGGAATTCGAAAGTACAAATAGGTAGTTACAGATTAGCCATGGGGATGTGAAGTACAGTATAGGAAATGGAGCCGCCAAAGAACTTACACACAAAACCCATAGACATCAACAATGGTGTGAGGATGGTCTGAGGGAGTGGGGGGTGCTAGGTGGAGGGGGGCAATGGGGGAAGAATCAGGACAATTGTTATAGCATAATCAATAAAATACAATTAAAATAAAATAAAATTGACCTTCTTCTGGCTACCAGGTCAGTACTTCCAGCAATGAAGAACAATACATAAGAATTTAACTTGTGGCCCAGACCCGTGTGGCTCATGAGTTGGGTGCCGTCCTGCAAAGCAAAAGGTTGCTGGTTGGGTTCCCTGTCCGGGCACATGCCTGGGTTTTGGGTTGGGTCCCTGACTGGGGCATGTACAAGAGGAAAGGGTTCGATGTTTCTCTCTCACATCCATGTTTCCCTCCTTCTCTTTCTCCCTCCCTCCCCCTCTCTAAAAATAAATAACATCGTTTCTTAAAAAAGAATTTAACTTGTTGCCAGCAAGTACTCTTGTCCCCAGTTAATGTCCCTCCACCTTGCCAAAAAGGTGAAAACTGGCCCTGGCCGTGTAGCTCAGTTGGCTGGAGCATCATCCTATATACCAAAAAGTTTGCAGGTTTGATCCCGGGTCAGGGCATATACCTAAGTTTTGGGTTCAAACCCAAGTCAGGGCCCCTACAAGAGGGAATGGATCAATGTTTCTCTCTCACATCAATGCCTCTCATTCCCTCTCTCCCTTCCTCTCTCTCTCTCTAAAATCAATAAAAATATATCCTCAGGTGAGGATTTTTTTTTTAAATAGGTAAAAACTGGCCTTCTCCCAGGCAGGGGGTGGGGGTAATAGACTTTGAGGTCTGACCCAAGGTGGAGCAGCTTCCTCATGCCAGTCACCAGATTTTCCTTCTACATTCTAGCCACTTCTTCTTGGGGTTTTCCCCTTACCTTTTCATTTCCCCATACCTTTTCACATTTTATGTACCAAAAAAATCCACCCACTCAGCCTGGCTGGGGTAGCTGAATGGATTGAGTGCTGGCCTGTGAACTAAAGGGTCGCTGGTTCGATTCCCAGTCAGGGAACATGCCTGGGTTGTGGGCCAGGTCCCCGGTTGGGGGTACATGAGAGGCAACCACACATTGATGGTTCTGTCCCTCTCTTTCTCCCTCCCCTCCCCTCTAAAAATAAATAAATTAAAACTTTTTTAAAAATCCACCCACTTAAAGTATACAATTCAATGGTTTTAGCATATTCACAGAGCTGGACACCCTCCACCACAATCTAATTAGAGATACAAAAATAGGAAAAGAGTAGATAAAATCATCATTTGTAGATAATATGATTATATACATGGAAAATCCAAAGAGAATTAACCAAAATACTATTCTAAACTATAAGAGAATTCAGTATGGTAGGTGGCTTTGTATATGCCAACAATAATCAGAAGATACAAAAGAAGAAAGAACTTAAGACACACAGGAGTAGACTCAACAAGAAATACTCAAGCTGAAGAGGAAGAAAATAGGAAACACTTGAGTACTCAAAACATCCGAGCAAATGGAAAGGCTTGTTGTGTCCTGACTAGGAAGATGCAACACAAAGCTGCCAAACCCCCATGTGGGCCAGTGGCACAATGTGTCTGATGACAGATCAGAATATGTCAATCCCCACCCCAGGACACTTGATAAATTAATGTGTTAATGCTATCTGAATAAAACAGCAAAGTTGTAAAGGAGCAATTTCCTACAGAAACCAGCAAGGTGCAGAATGCTGTGTACAGTATGCTAGCATTTCTATCAAAGGAGGGGAATACCATTTGTGTGTGTGTGTGTGTGTGTGTGTGTGTGTGTGTGTGTGTGAGTGTGTGTGTGCATAGATATAAACGGTCAATTGAAGCCTCTATAGGAAATGAGTCTTGTGGGTTAGAAAAGTGGGCAACTGAAACAGAGGTGCAAGGGGCACTTCTTTCTTTTTTTTTAATACAAGGAAACTTTTATTTTCAATTTTCATCAAGAAAGTTGCTGTGGAAACATGTTTCACTGTATAACTTTTTGGTATAATTTTGAACCATGTTTTTATATTACTTATTCAAAATTTTTTAATGGAAAACAATCATATTGCTATTTTTTTAAATCTCTTAAGGGCTTTGCCATGGCTGATGTGGCTCAGTAGTTGAGTGCCAGCCTGTGAATCAAAGGGTCACTATTTCGATTCCTAGTCAGGGCACATGCCTGGATTGCAGGTCAGGTCCCCAGTAGGGGTTGCTTGAGAGGCAACCACACATTGATGTTTCTCTCCTTCTCTTTCTCCTTCCCTTCCCCTCTCTCTAAAAATAAATAAATAAAATCTTTTAAAAAAATTAAAATTAAAAATAAGTAAATAAAATCTTTATGCGACCTTATGTGGAAACAGGGTCTTTGCAGAAATAACCGAGTGAAGATGAGGTCACAGGGGAGGGTCCTAATGCAGTATGACCACAGTGTTTATACAAAGAGGAAAAAATGCCAGGTGAAGACAGAGACCCACAGAAAGAAAGTCACGTGACAACCGAGGCACAGAGGGATGTGTCTAAGGAACGTCAGGGACTGCCAGCCACACCCAAAGCGAGGGGGAGGCCGACAGATTCTCCCCCAGAGCCTGCAGACAAAGCACAGCCCACTGACACCTTGATTTCAGACTGTCAGCCTCCAGAACCATGAGGCAATCAATGTGTGTTGTTCTAAGCCACCCAGTTTATGGGACTTTATTAGGGAAGCCCTAGAGATCTGCTTGTTGGGACAAATGAACACATCTCCCCACCCCCACCAATCTGTTGTCATGAGGGAAAGGAGAAGGGAAGCAGGCCCACCTTCACCTGGAGGGCTTCAGGGCAGGAACACAGATAGAGCCCCTGACCCCCCTCGTATTCCTATGTGCCCCACTCTGTTATGTACAGTGAGGGACACCCACATGCACATGTACGGGTGCCCCAAGCTGAATATCCATGCTCCCCTCACATACCCACCCACACCTTGGCCACCCTTCTGACCTCTGAAGAGCAGATGGGGGTGAGGGCTGGGCAGTCTCTGGTCATGGACTCAATTCCTGCACTTGGAAGATTGGGAGTGGGGGGACGTGTCCCCTTGGTCTTGCAGATTCCTCATCCTAGCCCTCTAAAGCTCAGGCCCAGGGTGCTGCCCCGGGCTCGGCCGGGAACCTCCATGTCCAGCATGTGCCCATCAGCAGCCAGGGCCTTTCCTGGTAGCAGCGTCTCACTCAATTCTCATCCCAGTTTAAAGGTGAAAAAACTGGAACACAGTAAAGCCGAAGCATGGTAAAGTGAAACAATCTGTCCAGGGCTACGAGGCTAATAAAAACTGGGTATCTGGGATCAAATTCTGGCCTGTCTGCCCTGGCCAGTGAGGCTCAGCTGGTTGGAGCATTGTGCCATAACCAAAAGGTTGTGGGTTCCATTCCCACAGCACATACCTAGGTTGCAGGTTCAATACCCCATCCAGGTGCGTGCGATCCCTGGTCCTGGTACCGTATGGCCCCCAGTTTGTGCACGTCTGGGAGGCAACCAATGGACGCTTTTGCTCTCACATTGATGTTTTTCTCTCTCTCTTCCTCTCCAAAAAGCAATTTTAAAAAATGTCCTCAAATGAGGAGAAAAATATTGTTTTAATCGTGGTCTGTTTGACTCCCAGACCCCTCCTCTTCCCACCATAGCCTGCTTTTCCCTAGACTTGATTTAAATCAGTAAACTACCAAACCCTTATTAGACATTAAAAACAGTTAAACAAGCAGATGTTAAGAAGCAAACACTACTGCCATCAAAGCAATTTAGTACTAGAGAAAGAATAGACAGTCTGGAAACAGACCCAAACACAAATTAGAATCTGCTATTCAACAGAGGCATTTTATTCTTATTTATTTTTTAAATTTTGAGAGTATGTTTATTAAAGCTGGGGACAGTGAAACAAGGAAGGGCCTAAGATAGAAAGAGCAACAGGAAAGAGCTTAGGAGGGGCTGCCCGGCTCTCTAGAAACATTATATAGGAAAGAAGTGAGCCTGGTGGGGCTGCTGTCAGCTCACTGAGAAGTCAGAGAGAAGGGGCTCTGGGGACAGGTTAAGGGGGTGAGCCCCAAGTAAGCTGTTGCTGCCCTTTGCTCCCCTGTTTGCAAGTCTCATGGTCTCCCTTAGAGGTTAGGAGATGCACGCCTGAGAGGGAAGAATCATGTGGGTGTGCTCCCAAGCAAAAAGCGTACCCCAATAGGGGCATTAATTTTTTTAATTTATTGATTTTTAGAGAGAGGAAGGGGAAGGGGGACAGAGAGCGGGAGCGAGAGACATTGATTTGTTGTTCCATTTATTTATGCACTCATTGGTTGATTCTTCTATGTGCCCTGACTGGGCGCTGAACCCGCAACCTTGGCATAGTGGGACAAAGCTCTAACCACCTGAGCTACTCAGCAAGGACCCCCAACAGAGGCATTTTAAATGAATGGATAGAAAGAGAAAGAATTCATTAAGTGGCAGCAGGGCAGTGGCTAGCCATCCGGAGGAAGGTCAAGCTCACAGTTTGGAGCTCTGGGGCCCTGCCTTGCTCCTACAGTCACATTAAACCTGAAGGATCAAACATTTCCGTATAAACAATGAAAGCACACAGGCACTCAAAAAGTTTCCTTCAAGTAGCAAAAACTTTTCTAAAGCAATAAGAGACAACTCTATGGAAAAACTAGACTAGAATAAAACAGGGAATTATTAACAGGAAAAAAACCCACGAATGACCTGTCAAAGCATGAAATATCCAGTTTCCTTCTGAACTAAAGGGACGTAAATGAGAACAAGACAACACTTCTCCCTCCTGGGTCACTACTCCTCCTCGCCCTGTAACAGGCTGCCAAAACCCAGGCTCAGCAAGTGATGGAGAGACACCGTTTGAGCAGCTGTAAGTCACGACTCTGTAGAGGTCAAGTGGACAGTACTGCATTTGTCAAAATTGTAAATGTTAGGAACTTATCTCTGGATAGACTCACAAAAGTACCAAAGATAGTGTGCAATATTCATTGAAATCTTACTTAAAATAGTAAAAACACTATAAACAAACTAAAGTCCATCAGTAGGAGCTGTCTAAATAAATTATGGACAGCCATACAATGTGATATGACAAAGGCATTAAAAGATTTATCTCCATGATGGAAATAGGAAAATTTCCCAAGATATATATTGATAAGTGGAAATAAATATCCAGAACAGTATATTATATTATTTAATATATGTAATGTATATAAACAAATATATATACATATATGCACACGTACACAAAAACCTAATAGTGAATACCTCTGGTGAGCACCTCTGGTCAGCTCCAATGGGGGAAATAGAGGTTGGGGAGGAAGGATATATAACGTTTTGCTTTATATTCTTATGTACTATCTGAAAAAAATTTTAACATAAACATTATCACCTTTAAAATAATAAAATTTAAGCCCAAAGCCAAAACTCTGTCCCTAAAAAAGCACATTCTCCTGAAGTGCCGCACTGACCTTTCTAAGCTCTCGGCTTTGCACACTGAGGCACGTCCCGAGCAGCAGGGCCCACGGAGAGTTCCATCCATCCCCTTATGGTCCCTCTCTCCTTAGACTCTGCCCGAATCTCGACATTCGTTTCTGGGGAGACATCAGTTGCTGCTAAGAAAACCAGGTGAGCACATAGGAAAGATCAGCTTGACTAATACTGGCCATACTAATACTGACATAATTGGCGTACAAAGGAATTAAACAGATTTCCAATAAATTGCATAAACTATATATAATTTTATTTTTCTCTTTTACTTGAACTTCACCTCCTTGAGTAAGCATCTAGCTTGATAAAAGTCAACTCAAAAGCTCATCCTCAATTAAAAAATGGGCAAAGGATCTGAACAGACATTTCTCCAAAGATACGCAAATAACCAATAGACACATGGATAGCTGATCAGCATCATTAGCTATGAGGGAAATGCAAATCAAAACCACAATGAAAATACTACTTTGCACCCACTCGGAGTACTGTACAGCAATGAAAAATTCAGATAACAGCAAGTGCTGGTGAGAAGGTGCAGAAGTTGGAGCCCTTGTACACTGCTGGTAGAAATAGAAAATGTGCATCCACTCTGGACAAACAGCCTGGCAGCTCCCCCAAAAGGTAAACATAGTGTTACCATTTGACGGAGCAATTCTACTTCTAGGAACATACCCAAGAGAATGGAGAGTGAGGGTATGCCCACATGAAAACTTGTATGACGATAAATGTTCATAGTGGCACTATTCACAAGGGCCAAAGGCTGGAACAGCCCGTGTCCATTAGCAAATAAATGGATAAAACGTGGTATGTCCCTACCGGAATGTCAGGTAGTGATGGAGTGCTGACACAGGCTGCAACCTGGACAAAACCTGAAGACATTATGCCAAGCGAAAGAAGCCAGACATGAAAGGCCACATACTGTATGATTCCATTTCTATAAAATGTCCAGAACAGGGGCATCCATACAGACAGAAAGCAGACTGGCGGTGACTTAGGCCTATGGAAGGTTAGGGGGTTAGGCAGTGAAAGCTAAAGGGTGCAGGAGTTCTTTCTGAAGTGATGAAAATGGCCTAAAATTGATCTTGGTGATGGTTGCAAACTCAGTGAATATACTAAAACCACTGAATTGCACACTTCAGGTTTTTTTTTCTTTGTTTTGAATTGTATATGTTAAATGGGCGAATTACATGGTATGTGAATTATATTTCAACTTAAAAAACATCATCCTCCCCAATGAAAAAAAACAGGACCTTAGTCCATCTAGATCTAACTTTCTTACTTTACAGATTAGGCACTGAAGCCCAGAGAGGCTAAACAACTTGCCCAAAGCCATTTGTCATTTAGATCCCTGGTCCACTGTCCACTGGCCGTTATGTCTTGCCTACTCCACAGTGCTTCAGGGGAGCTCCAGGGGCTATTTGAACAAAATCGGTAAAGTCACATAGGTCACCCTGGATCTGGTATGACAGTGTAGTTTATTTACTGTGGATATATTTGTTCTTGCTACTTCATTGTCTCAAAACACTGACACTTATGACACGGCCAGGTCAAGGTTTCTGCACTTTCACTCTCCAGGCATGTTCCTGACCTTTGAGCTAAGGTCAAACACCAATTCACAGGGCTGAGCACAGGCTTGGAGATGAGCAGGCCTGGGTTCAAATCCAGCTTTGTGTGAACTGAATGGAGTTACTGAGCTTTGGAAGCCTCAGGAAATACTGAAGGTATTCTTTGTGAGCATAGGATAAGATGTTACATAAAACATGCTTGGCACATAAACATTATTCCTTCTACATAAGAACTGAGAGGCCTTCAAAATGAGGCCTTGGAAAGGGCAGTCACGCACATTTGCTTGACTTGGATTTCCCTGGGAAGAAATTCTCTGCTGGACAGATTTCCGCCTGCCACATACACACATCTGGCAGCACCTCTTCCCTCTGCGGCCCCAATACATTGTCATCTGTTCTACAATCCTGAAAGTGTTCACAAGAACACCACTCAAAAAGAGGAACAGAAAAGCACCCTGCAGCAGACCCCTGCCCACTATGTGCCCAGAGGTACTTGTCTTCCCCCAGAGGGCCAGAGTGGCCACGGCAGGACTGGGAGGGGGAGAGGGAGGAGAGGGCTTGGGGCGAGAAGTCAGGCGAAACTGACGGTAACCACTGTCAGTCCTAAAGCTGGTCCTGAACAGCAGGAAAGGCTGTCTTTGCCCAAGAAATTCCAAAGTGGCCCTGACCAGGTGGCTTGGATATGGTTGGAGCATTATTCCATACACCAGAAAGTGGCAGGTTCGATTCCTGGTCAGGGCAGATACCTAGGCTGTAGGTTCAATCTCCAGTCAGGGTGCCTACAGGAGGCAACCAACCAATGTTTCTCTCTCTCATAAACGTCTCTTTCTCTCTGAAATCAATAGTAAAATATCCTTGGGAGAGGATTTTTAAAAAATTCTAAAGTGAAAACATGGAAAAGGTCGATTTTTGCCCTGGCTGGTGTGGCTTGCTTGGTCGGATCAGCGTCCTGTAGACGGAAAGATCACAGGGTTTGATTCCTGTCAGGGCGCGTGCCTGGGTTTCCAGACCAGGGTGTGTAGCAGAAGGCAATCGATCAATCTTTCTCTCTCTCTCCCTCCCTTCCACTTTCTCTAAAAGCAATGAGAAAATGTCCTCAGGGTAAGGATTTAAAAAAAAAGTCAGTTTTTGGTTACCTGGTGCATACAAGCTGTTTACTTTCAAATCATTTTTTTATTGCTTCTATAACATTTTCACTGTTCGCTTGATCTATTTTCCTATTTGTGAAATTAGTTGGGATCTAAGGTTAAGATGAATTGTACCTTAGTTTTTCTTATGAAAATACTAAACTTGCCTTGGCTGGTGTGGCTTAGTGGATTGAGCGCTGGCCTGCGAACCAAAGGGTCGCCAGTTAGATTTCCAGTCAGGGCACATGCTTGGGCTGCGGGCCAGGCCCCCAGTTGGGGGTGCTCAAGTGGCAACCACACATTGATGTTCCTCTCTCTCTCTCAATCCCTTCCCCTCTCTCTAAAATAAATAAAGAAATCTTTAAAAAATACTAAATTTTATTTTATTTTTTTAAGATGGGAAGGGAGAAAAAGTGGTAGAGAAACATCAATGTGTGGTTGCCTCTCGCGCGCCCCCTCCTGGGGACCTGGCGGGTGAACAGGCGACCCTTTGGTTCACAGGCTCGCGCTCAATTCACTGAGCTACACCAGCGGGCTAAAATACTAAAATTTTAAAGCCTTCCCTGGCTATTGTGGGGAGTACTGCAAGAAACAACCACAGAATTGAAGTTTCTTTCCCTCTCTTTCTCCTTCCTTTCCCCTTTATATAAAAATAAAAAAATAAATAAAATCTTTTTTTACAAGATTTTATTTATTTATTTTTAGACAGAGGGGAAGGGAAGGAGAAAGACAGGGAGAGAAACATCAGTGTGTGGTTGACTCTCTCTCACAGCCCACTGGGGACCTGGCCTGCAACCCAGGCATGTGTCCTGACCGGGAATTGAACCAGTGACCCTTTGGTTCACAGGCCGGCACTCAACCCATGGAGCCACACCAGCCAGGGCAATAAAATCTTTTTAAAAATAAATAAAAACCTATTTGTTTTTTATTTAATGACTGATTACAGGGTTAAAAGGTCAATTTTTAAGTTGGCTTGACTGACCTGCGATCCCACGGACAGGGGCAGACTTCTGAAGTTCCATATACAGGCCTGTTCCACCACAATGCAGGGCTTCTACCCCATAATCCAAGGCAATTAATTTGTAGCAATTACCTAATTAATTTCCATTCTAAGACACAGTGGGAGAACTAAGTGGGAGATACTAAGATCCGCCCCAGTCTAGGCCTGTTCGTCTCCCAGGTGTCGCTGTCCGCTAATCCTCTACGCTAACTGCAAACCCGGGGCCGACTCAGAGCTGTCCCCACGCCACCCCGGAGGGCGGGTCCCACGGTATCCATGCAGGTTTCCTCCTCACCCCACGTGGTGTCCTCCGCGTGTGAGGCTAGGCGGCAGTAGGAAGTACGAGGAATGAGGGTTAAGGGGAGGTAGGAGGGAGGTGGTACTGTAATTTTAGATACGGTGGTCACCAGGGGGTCCTCTCCCGTGGGCAACAGTGGGCAGGTGGTCCCTGCGGGAAGAGGGAGCGAGGCACGGTCTCTCTGGGGAAAGGCGGTCCAGACCGAGGCGCTGGGAGAGCGGGGCATCCATCGCTTGCCAGGAAAGAGAAAGTAGAGTATCAGAAATAGTGCGAGAACGGAGGAAACCGTTAGCAGTATCAGGCTTTACCTGAACCGTGTCACCTGGGGCACACCACCAGGACCAGCTCAGCACCCGAGGCCTGCCCAGGCTGCGCACTGTCTACCTAAGGAGGTAGATTCTGAGGCGATATGGAATCACATTGGGCCGACTTCGCATTCTCGCTCCCAAGACGCAGAAGCGAAGGCTCTTACAAGCATCCCGTCCGTCCCCTTAGAACAGCCTCCTCCTCCGCCTCCCAGGGCGTCCGCGGGACGCTGTAGCCACACCTGGCGGAGCAGGTTCCTAGGTCTCTACCCTGCTTCTGGCTTCCCGCAGGCCCCGCCTCCCTCCGGGCTCCGCCCCTAGCCTCGGATTCCCTCTGGGCGGGCAGTCTGCGGCCAGAACCCCGCCCCACCTCTTAGTGGAGGGACTGGCCTTGCCCCAGCGACCAAGACTCCGCCCCTATCTTTGTATTTAAGGAGCTGAGAGTCAACGATTGGTCTGAGTCCGAGACCTCGTTCCCTAGTTGGTGTGGTGCCCCGCCGGCTTCACTAGAGCGGATGATCCGGAAGTGATTTCTGGAGCGCGGGACGCGTGGATCGCCTGCTGGGAGTCTGTACCGCAGCCGCTGAAATGACCAAAGTAAAGGGAGATCCCGACGGGCAAGAGGCTCAGGCGGAGGCGTGCTCCGGGGAGCGCACTTACCACGAGCTGCTGGGGAACCTGAACCCCATCGCACAGCCTCTGGCTTCTCGCCGCCTCACTCGGAAGCTCTACAAATGCATCAAGAAAGGTCCGGCGGGCGCCGCGGTGGCCCGTGGGGACGCGGGAGGCGGGACGAGGCCCCCTCGACTGATTCTTCTGTCGTTGCAGCCGTGAAGCAGAAGCAGATTTGGCGCGGGGTGAAGGAGGTTCAGAAGTTTGTCAACAAAGGCGAGAAAGGGTAAGAACCCCCTCCCGCTGGATTTTGCATTTAAAACGATAATGAAGGTACCCCTACTATTTATTTTATTTAAGGATTTTATTTATTTATGTTTAGAGAGGGGAAGGGAGGGAGAAAGAGAGAGAGAGAAACATCCACGTGTGGTTGCGCCTCTGACGTGGCCCCCACTAGGGACCTGGCCCGCAACCCAGCCATGTGCCCTGACTGGGAATCAACCGGCAACCCTTTGGTTTGCAGCCCGCGCTCAATCCACTGAGCTACGCCAGCCAGGGCAGGATTTTATTTACTTTTAGAGAGAGGGGCAGGGAGGGAGAAAGAGAAATATCAATGTGTGGTTGCCTCTCACGCGGCCCACACTGGGGACCTGGCCCGCAACCCAGGCACCTGCCATGACTGGGAATCGAACCAGCAACCCTTTGGTTCACAGACCAGCATTCAGTCCACTGTGCCACACCAGCCAGGGCAGTATCCCTGCTATTTAGTAGGTGATCAGTAAAAGTGCACTGACCCTATTAGAAAATAATCAGGCAGTCAGTAAATTACGTTCAGTAGGGCTAACCAATACATCACTTCACTTACCCTACCTCAGAAGGACACCACAGGGAAAATGAATTCCAGAGGAAGCAAATGGAATGAGCCAGCTTCATTCATTCAGCTACTGTTTCAGTGTCTGTTCTTTTAGGCACTGTGCCATGGGTAGACCATTACTTTAATCGAATTTCACATGCAAAATTAAAAGTTGTGACAGCTAACTATGAAGGACAAGTAAAAAGTGTAGGATGCAAGGAGAGACTCCATTACCCTACATCTTTCTTTTCTGGCATTTATCTGAATCTGAAATTCACTTGCATTTTTATTTCTTGTATTTCCCACTTAGGCCAGACGGTGGGCTCTTTGAGAATAGGATAAAGCCTCTCCCCGCTTTATTTCCAGAAGTGTCTGGTACCTTGTAGGTTCTCAAGAGGTAAATTGCTGGGGAGATTTGATGCTCAGTGGGAGTCTCACCTAAGTGGGGGTAGTTGAGATCTGAAGATGGAGGGCGTGGTTTGGAGGGAAGGAGCTCTGCCAGAAGAAAGTAGGTCCCAGGGCAGGAGAGGGTGCTGGTGGGCAGAAGTGCTATCTTCTCAGGGGGGTTTGTGAGCCAGGGTAAGTTAAGTTTTGGTATTCAGAGCTTTGGGAGGGCACTGAGGATTAAAACCAGGGAGTGTCAACTTGAGAAAGGATCAGAGGCTCAGGAGTAGACAGGAACACTGAAATAGGCTATTGTAGTCTAGAAGAGGTGAGGGTGATTTTTATTAGGCTGGAGGCGGAGAGAATTAAAGTGGTTGTATCTGAGAGGACTTTTGGACATGGAGTGAGGGGGTGTGTACTTCAGCTGAATGGACAGAAGGCCCTCTTACTGAGATAGTGAACAGGGCTGGGTTTGTGTTGGAAGATCATGAGTTTGATTTTAGACAATTTGAGGTGCCTTTTAGACTTGTGGCCCCTCTCCCTAGCAGAGCTGTTCAATAGGCAGATGGCCAAATGGGCTGCAAGCTTGGAAGAGAGAGGGCCAGGCTGGAGAGGATAGATCTGGGAATTGTCAGCACATAGATGGGACTTGATGCCATGGCCATGGATGGGGTCAGCAAGAAGGTACTGAGAGGGCAGCTGAGCACCAGGCTGTGAGGAGCACCAGCATTTAAAAGCTACTCAAAGAAGAGGAGCCTGCAGAGGAGGAGAGTCCAGGAGGCAAGAGGAAACTAGGAGAGTGTGGACCCAGGACTTGGAACCAAGAGCTCTCTCCAGATGTTTGCATCTCACCCCTGGAGAACAGACTCTTCCTTCTGTGTCTTCAGGGCTCCAGAGGCCCTTGTCAGAGCCCTGGCACCTTGCCAGCTAAGAACCCTAGCTGAGGATCCTCTGGCAAGCCTTCATTGGTTCCCTGTCACTTTTGGGACTGAACCCACACTTCTTAGCCTGGCACTCAAGGCCCTTAGGTATGGCCCCTGCCAATCTCTCTGGTCTTCTTGTCTGACCCTGTCTCCATCCTGGATTCCAAAGCCATCCCCAGGCTGCCATCAGCCATCCTCTGTGTATCTGGTGCCATTCTGATTCTCCTCTTTAAATGCTTTCCCTGCCCCCTGCCCTCCATGGGCTTCCAGAAAGTTATTATTCCACTGTCTCTTCAGGTGTGGCCTCCCAGTTCCCTTCTGACTCTCCAAAGACAACTGAGCTCTTACTCTTTGGGGTCCCTCCTGTACCTCATTTGCCCCAGTGCAATACCATTTGTCACACTTAGTGGCATTTGTTGCCAAGAGATCACCTCCCCAGAGGAACCCAGTCACCAAACAAATTTGCTACACTTTCAGAGACTGGCAACCCACATTAATAACTGGGCTCTTTGAGGGCAGGGACCATCTTATCTGGGTCTGTACCCCAAAGGCCAAAGAGGGAATGAAATGAGCAGCTAGAAATGACCGTTTCTGCCATTTCAGGATCATGGTTCTGGCAGGAGACACATTGCCCATTGAGGTATACTGCCACCTCCCGGTTATGTGTGAGGACCGGAATCTGCCCTACGTCTATATCCCCTCTAAGACGGTAAGGAGCACCTGAGCCCTGATCTTGGTCAGCCGTGGAGGAGAGGGTCTGGGATGGGGTCTGCAACAGCAGGCTGTAGTGGATAGAATGTGAGCTTAATGTGGGCCTGCATAGGTTCTTGGCTCTGCTGCTTCCTGGGTGGGGGACTGCTGGTAAATTACCTCTCAGCACGTATTATTTCCTTCTTGTAAAATGGGAATCCCCTCCTCTGCAGCCTGTGAGAATGAAACAGGTTTATGCGGATGTGCTTTGTCAGCTAACATGCTGCACCTGTGTTAGTCCTGCCAGATGGGTGCGGTGCTCAGAGGGGGTGTTTTATAGGGACCTGGCTCCTCCATACATACCAGGAGCTAGGTCTGGGACACAGGGAGTGGGTGATGTAGGAACCTGGAAAGCATGGGCCCTAACTAAGGGGACGGCCCCGGCTGGGCTGGGGCCCTTTCACCATTGCCATGTGGGAATGCAAGCCCAGTGTTGCTGGACCACTTGAAAGTTTGCTGACTTTAAATAATGGCGACCAGTTCAAAATGTTTTTAAATATGTTTTTGAACACACAGCACGTCTGTCAGACAGAGGAGGCCGGTGGGTCATCGGTTTGTGCCGTAGGTGTGCGGCCTTTTTCCAAACAGTCCATCTTTCTCCTCTGCAGGACCTGGGTGCAGCCGCAGGCTCCAAGCGCCCCACCTGCGTGATAATGGTCAAGCCCCATGAGGAGTACCAGGAGGCATATGACGAGTGCCTGGAGGAGGTGCAAGCCCTGCCCCCACCCATCTGAAAGCCTTGAGCAGCAACCTGGGCACCTGCTCCAGAAACTGTTGGGCTGGCAGGGGGCCAGTTGGCTGCCCTCCTGCTGTGCACACTCAGGTTCTCTGACTCCTGAAGCATATATTTTCCCAGGCAGCTCTGACAGCATCTCCCTCGGTGCTGTTTCCTGGCACTTAATTCCAAGAATGAGGTGTGAAGGGAAGTAAATGCTAAGACTAAAATGTGATCAGCCTGTGGGTGTTTTTTAAAGCAGAAGCTGCTGGCAGGGCCAAGGAGTTGGTAGGCAGGAAAGACTGGAGCAGCCTTTCTCGCCAGAGGACCTGAAGGACTTGACAAGTGTTCAGTACTGATGCCTGGCTGCCAGGGCTGGTGCTAGACTCAAGCTGAGAACAGACTTTGCTGCCACCCCCGAGCCTTCACCTCCCACTCCCAGAGTAGGGGGGATATGCAGGATGCGGCAGCCAAGCCCAGACCCCACTGTGTGGAGGCCTGCAGCCTCTATGGCGAGGACACCCCAGACTTCTTCCTGCATGAGCCTTGAGTTCCACTGGAAGCTTATGGAAGCAATTTACCCACTCACGCAGGGCATTTTAAATAGGAGTATGAAGCTAAATACAAAACCCTAGGCCATCTCTCTAGCTTGGCATAATGGCTCTGGTAATCCAGTCCCTTCCAACGCTTTAGGCTTAAGGAAACTTCCTACTCTCAAGGCGAGTACAGGGCTCACTGCACAGAGCAACCAGGCTTCAGATATCCTGGAATAAACCAGAAAAAGCTTGGGCTTATCCTGGTTTAAACCCCAACCTCTCCCTGACAAGCTATGAACCCTGCTGTACAAGTCATTTCATCCCAAATGCCTCTGCACTGATGTCTAACATGGAGGTGATGTGATTTTATGCATGGGTATGTAAAGGCACCTTCCCCAGGGACTGACAGCTCCCAGCCTTTTCGCCCCAGCAGAGATGCAGGTTGGGTTCTTGCTGACTGGGCACTGGCTGCTGTGATCCCAGCAGCAGCAGCAGCAGCCGCCAGAACAATACCTGGGTGTAGTGGACATGTAGGAATTATTTGTTGGTGAAGCTAAGGGAAGGAGAAGGCCTGTGAATATATTTGCTCGAAGTTACAAAGCAATGGCATTCAGTTCTAACCCAGAGTGTTTACAGCGAGCAATGGACACAGTGGTGAGGCCAGGCGGCGGGAGGAGTAGATGGGGCATTGGTGCGGCAGTGAGGACCGGCAGACGGCAGGGATGGAAGACTTGCTGCCGCTGCCCACGTCCTGCTCCTCTGTCAGTTGCTACCAAGTCAGTGGCAACAGAAACAGGGAGAGGGTGGGATCCAGAAGCCAGTATTTCCCTGTTGGGACAATGCAGCAGCCAGCTGTCCAGTGCAGGCTGGTTTGCCTCCCTCCGGGGCCTCTGCTGCAGTGGCATTCAGCCAGCTAGCTGCTCCGAAAGGAACCACCATCCACTGAAGCCAACCACCCCCTGAGGCAGCAAGGCTCATGGGTGAGAAACTTGTTTAAACCAAGTTCCTTCTCGGGAAGAGTCAGAATATGATGCGTTTCCCATCAGCTGGATTCTGCTCCACGGGGCAGTAGGGACATTTCAGCCTGCAAGGGAGAAGAACCAGAACGTCTGAGGGGCGGCCAGTAGGGGAGCTGACCCCAAAAGGAAGAGCACAGGGCACTTACTTTCCTCCATTAACGAGCTTGTTGAGTGCATCTTGTGAGATGACGTGGCCACAGATGAGCTTGATGGGGGGGTTGGACTCTGACGTCTGCTGGCGTAGGATGGGGCAGGCGAACACCGAGTGGAACCAGCACTTCATGCCGAGTTCAATCTCAATCTGGGGGGGGCCAGCCCAGGGGTGAGTCCCATGTCCTGCTGTGGCCGTCCTCCCCAGGGCCTGCTACCCACACCTCAGCCAGGGCTCACCGGTAGCTCGTCCTTGTGGCTCCAGACCCCCGTGCACTGCCTCTGCTCAATCACAGCTTTGATGTTCATCAGCATGGGCAGCGCCACGCAGCCAGAGGCAAAGCTGCAGAACAGAGAGCAGGGGCTGCAGTGGCCAGACTGAGACCCCAGCAGACAGACCAAAGGACCAGCACATGTGTCATTGGTATGGGACTCAGGTCAGGGTTCTAAAGTGGCACATGGTCAAATTAGTCCTTGAGAATCTGTCAGGTTGCTCATAAAGTACCATATATGTAGCTACATGTGTCCAACTCGAGTCATTCCAATGCGCTTCAAAATTTAAGAGACTGCCCTGGCTGGTGCAGCTCAGTGGATCTGGGCACCAGCCTGCGAACCAAAGGTCGCTGGTTCAATTCCAGGTCAGGGCACATGCCTGGGTTGTAGGCCAGGTCCTCGGTTGGGGGTCTGAGAGGCAACCAATATGTTTCTCCTATCGATGTTTTTCTCACTCTTTCTCCCCACCCCCCACCCCCCGCTAAAGATAGATAAATAAAATCTTTTTAAAAAAGAACAAAAAACTTAAGAACCTACAGGAGAGACAAAAGGAAGATCCAGGGGGCAGGTATCTGTACACCCAAACCAATGACAAGTCCTTGGTGTGATGTGGACAGTGATCAGTGGGAAATGGCCCCAGTCTGCCTGTCTACCCCACTCTGCTGTCATGTGCCTCCAGAACTGGTTATCAACTGGGGCACTCAGAAATGGGGCACAGCTTCAGACCTCACCATGCTTTGGGTGGAGGTGGGAGCCAACTGGCTGGAGCTTTGGGTGCTAGACCCCTACGATGCCGAAGGCAGCTGTCCTGAGTGAGGTGCAGGCGATGTTCCTGCTGGGAAATGCTGTCCTCCAACCGGAGTCTAGCACTTGGGGCGGAGCGTGCAATCCCACAACCAGTCTAAATAAATGCGCCATGACACTGTGTGGTGCAGCGAGGGGTCCTGGGTCGGGCCCACGTGCCCTTTATTCCCTGTGAGGCCCTAGGCAACTCCATTCAGTCTGGAGCCTCTGTTTTCTCTCCTGTGAAGTGAGGATGATAGTACCTCTAACTCCTAGGTCACCGTGGAGTCACGAGAAGAGTGTTACTGTACAGGAGACTTCGAGTGACAGCTCTTGAAACCTGTAACTCAGCCACTCAAATCTACCAGAGCAGAGGTGGCGTTTGAGAGGCAAGGCTGGGGGAAGGCGGGGTGCGGAGGGTCTTGTGATAATCCACTGGCGAGGTGCAGGCAAGATGAGGTCCTCCTTCAAAAGAACTCACACAACAGGAGCCTTGACCTTACCGCTAACCTCATGGTGACCTCGGGCCATAACTTCCTAATCTGTTTCTCCAACTGTGGACACGGGCAATTCCTATCTGGAAGAATGACTCGCAGAGCCAGTGTAGGTCTGTGAAGGCGCCGAGCACAGTCCCCGGCACATGGCAGGGCCTCGCAAACGGTTTCCCTTGAAGTCCTCCCACTCAGGCTGCCCTGTGCACAGGGCTGCTGTACCTGACACTGAGGGGCGACTCCACAGAAAGCCCCAGCAGGGAACAAGCATCGCGGGTAAAGGTCTCACAGATCTCAGCCCAGTGGCTGTTGTCCAGGAGGTGGCAGTAGGGCGACTTCTCCAAGCCTAGCCGCAGGTACACCAGACTGCCCATCATCACCTGGATCTCTACAAGGCAACCGGCGCAGCTCAGGACGTGCAGGGCCCAGGAGGCAGCCTCTCCCCAGGGCTCAAGAGCCCAGCCCGAGGAGCAGCAGGGCTGAGGGGGGCAGGACGGGAAGCAGGCCGAGCGCCAAGGCTTCAGGGTCCCTGGCCTGGCTGGGGCAGGGACTGAAGTGCCCTCAGGCAAAACTAGTTTTCCCTAAAATCCCTTGGGACTGCTTACAGAGCACAAGGCCAGGCACTACACTGCCTGCGCACGAGGAAGGAGGGTCCTAGCTCCCTTCTCACCCCTCGACTGCACCAGGGAATGGATCTTGAATCTCAAGTCTCGGGGCGGCACTCACGTCTGCTCGCCAACACTAGCTAATATAGTCCTTTTTAAAAAACCTTCAGGAGGTGTCTAGCTAAAGTTTAATTAGACTGCTTGGTTTTCATGTTTATTTCTCAATAAAATATGAAGTCATAAATATGAAGGGAGCTAAAGAAAAAAGTTACTAGAGTGGGGTCTGAACTGACGGCGACCATCTGAGGTTTGGGAACCCGAGCGTGAAGGAAGAGGGCTCGAGAAGGAAGCTGCAGGGGTTCTGAGGCAGAGCAGCACACGGGCAGGCGGGCCGTGGCCCGCAGCCCCGTGCGCTCTGCGTGCGGGGATGGCACACAGCCGGTGTTGGGGACTGGAGGTGGTTCTGAGATGAAGCTGGAAGGGTGTGACAGGCAGAGGAGGAAGACTTGAGTCTGGAGTTCACCTTGGAGACAGTGAAGGAGGGGTCAGAGTTCTCAGGCTGGGGAGCGGCACCCTGGTAATATGCTGACATCTGCCGGGGCGCAGCAGCACCCACCCTGGGCACTTACCTCGCTGGTGCAGCCGAGCAAAAGGCTGGAAGTGCCTGGCGTAGCTGAGGGCCTCCAGCTGCTTGTCGGGGCCCCCAGCCAGGAGGTGAATAAAGTGCAGTCGGTGCAGCTTGAACTCCAGGGAGCTGTTGAGCTCAAGCAGAGGCTGCCTGTGGGAGACGGCCCATCTGCCAAGAGAGGGACCAGCTGAGTGTGGGGCTGGTGGGACAAGAGGAGGAAGGCCGGGGCAGCCACGACAGAGAGGCGGTCTCCAAAAGCCTATGTGAGGCCACTAGGCAGAGTCGGGGGTACACCAAGGACACTGGGTGAGGTGAAGACCAAAGACAAGCTCTGTCCCAGGGCCCACTTACTCCAAGGCTGGCCCCAGGTCATGTCTGTGCAGGGCTTCTAGGATTCGATTCAACTCCAGGAAAGGCTGCTTGAAATCCAAGTCCACATTCAGTGTAGATTCCTGTGGGAGAGCACGGTCCCATCACTGGAGGACAGTGTTTCCAAAATGCTCTGCTCTAAGAAAACCTCATCTGCCACAGGCGGGCTGGAGAGAGCCAGGGTCTGCATAAGGAGCAGTTGTCAATGGCCTGCCACATGGCCACTCTCACTCCCACTTTCGTCCTGGGAGGCTGAGTGCCACACTCTGGCCTCCCTCAGGGCCCCTCAGGCCCTGTGTTGAGCAGCACCATGAGAAAGTACTCCTTTTCAATCCTCTTAGTGACTTTAAGAGACAGGGTCCTTTACCTTCGCTGCCAGTGCGCTTTAACACCGAACAGTGCTGCTCTGCCATATTACTAACCTCCCTCTCTAAGAAAGGGGGACCAGGCCTCGCTCAGAACCCCGACTGGCACCCAACCCCAGCAAGAAATGACTGACTTCCCTTTCCACCATCTCTATTTTTTAGAGCTACCTTCTATTTACGGCTGGAGACCTGATTTCCTTTCTAAAATAAACTGACTCCAAGAATAACAGGAGTAGAATATAAAGAAAACTACAGAGCAGAAAGCAGAGCAGGCAGGCACCAGCACCCTCCCTACCGGGCCCTTACCTGGCACAGCTCCTCGGCCACACTGAGCATGCCCTGCTGGTACAGGTGCTCCACGATGGCCAGCTGCAGGGTCTGCTGCTGCTTCTCCTGAGAGTCCCACACTGCGTCCGAGACCACACCGCAAATCTCAGAGTCAAAGTTCTGACAAGGACAAGAGACAGGGTCCTGTGACTCAGCACTCACATTCCCCACACCTGCTTTCCTGATGAGCCCCGGGACGCACCAACTCCAGGATCCCGCCTGCGTCTGCGCTCACACGCTCACCCTGTCAATGGCTTTGCCCACTCGGGAGACACTGCTGTGAATGTCCTTGTGGTCCGAAGCCAGTTTCTGCACGGCGTCTTTGATCTTCTGGCAGCACTGGGACATCACCAAGGAGAGGGTGGCTGAGAGAGAGGTCCCCTGGAGGGCTGCAGAGAAACACTGGCCATGAGTCAAGGCACAGGAGCAGAACCTGTCCCTGTATCCTCTGCCCTCCATGCTGCCTGTGGGCCCAGGAGGCAGCCTGAACTCTGGGGCGAAAGACTTGGCTTCTGTCTCCAGTCCTGTCAGCTTCTAACTTCATGACGGGAACTGGTGGGTTCATCTGTGGGTAGACACTTTGTTTCGGCTCATTGAAATCTCACAAATATGCTTGTGCAGTGGGAACTGTTAGTGTCCCATCCTAACACTGAGGAAGCTGCAGCAGTGACTTGCCAGGTGACACAGCAGTGATAGAGCCAAAGTCTGTGCTCCTTGCCGTCACACTGGATGGCTCATTATCTGGAGTGAGATGCCATGTATGAGAAGGCTTTGAACCACAAAACGTTGTCTCCACGTTCATGCCTCTTCTCAACTCTGAGGACACCTGGTGGGCCAGGGACTGCCAGGGAAGTTCAGGGATTTCTGGCTCAGGACACCAGCTTGAAGTGACTGGGCTGGAGCCAGACCAAACACCAAGAGCAGGTGGGGCTTGGAGGAGAGGAAGGCACAGGGGCATTAGATCCTTCTTCTGGCCCAGTGTCTACGCCAGTTCTCTAGAGGGATCACCTGGTTCAGGGAAGGGAACGCGACCCAAGAGAGCGGGGGACAGTCTCAGCTCTGAGACTGGAAGCCCTGGAAGAAAGATGCTTTCTGCCAGGCTGCTGAACAAACAACGTGAACAGGAACTGCTGGAGTGCAAGGGCGCCTCGCACCTCGGAGGAGCAGGCTCTGCGAGTGGAGCCGGTGTGGCCGAGGGATGACATGGGTGCCTGGGCCCAGCCGGACCCAGACCCTTCAGTTAGCAGAGCCCCTAAATCCAGCTCCCCTGTGTTTGTGCGTCTGTTTGTTCACACTGGTCTGAGCTGGGTTTCTGTGCCTGTAAGTGAGTGAGCCCTGAAAAATGCAAAAAGGAGGTGGTGGCTGGGCCACCCACCTAGCCCGGGAAGTCAGGGCAGAAGCACCCTCCACTCCCAGCACCAGCACTGCCCTCCAAAGCCCAGCCTGCCACCCTTTTCTCACACTCCGCTCCTCCAGGTCACGGAGGGCCGCACTGCACGGTCCCTAGCTACATCCCCTTTAGGACAAAGCCATACTCTTTGGAAACCAAAGCCTTTCAACCTGGAATCCCCAAGTCACTACCACCAAGGACGCTCGTGACAGCTGTTAGCCCCGACAAATCCCCATCCAAGAAGATACGTTCTGCCTGTAAACACACTGCAGCTATAGCCACGTGTTAACCAAGAGCACAGACAATACAAATGAGTTTCAGACCAGCAAGAGAAAAGCACTTCCGCCACACAGTTAACAGGTGCTATCAAAACCATGGCACAGCCCTGGCTGCTGTGGCTCAGTGGACTGAGTGCCAGACTGCAAAGCAAAGGGTCGCTGGTTCGATTTCCAGTCGGGGCACATGCCTGAGTTGCAGGCCAGGTCCCCAGTAGGGGGCGCATGAGAGGCAACCACACATTGATGTTTCTCTTCCTCTTTCTCTCTCCCTTCCCTTCTCTCTAAAAATCAATCAATCAATCATCTTTAAGAAAAAAGCAAGCATGGCACAACCCCATGATGGTAAGAGAAAGAGGCAGAATTCTACGTACTGATATGGAACACTCTCCAAGAGAGGCTGTGCAGGGGAAAAGCAAGGCACAGGGAAGTATGTGCTGTATAGTCCCTGTGTGTGCAAAAAAGGAGAGGGGACAGACGCTTCCACATGATGCCCACCGATGCAGAGATGCTGCCTAGAGGGGCGCCTGAGAAATAGAACAGGGTGACTTTGGGGGAGAGGCACACAGACACTGGGAATTGGGGTGAAAGGGAGACTTTTCACTCTCAGCCTTTTTGACCTTGAAGGCTTTTCTCATGTGTGTGCATTCCTTAAGAAATAAAGATAAAAAGGACACAGACTCTACTTTGTAGTTTTGTTTGTTCTCAGTGATGTAGCAATTCTGAAAATACTGTCTATGTATTGTAGCGACTGGGCAGAGGAGAAATGTACTGGCAGTCGGGCTTGTCACTGTGGAAGAGAGAAGCAGTTCTGGGTGGGGGAAGTCTGGGAAGAACCCTGTGATACGGGGCTGGGATTGCAGGCATGGCTGTAAGTGCTCTGTCTGCGAAATACAGAGGCAGATGGATGAATGGATAAATAGACGGGAGGGAGGGAGGGAGGGAGGGAGGTCCATTTGCTAAAAAAAAAAAAAAAAACCCTAAAAACAACACCCCAGTAACAACCTAGATCACCGTTTCCAAATACCATTTCCCACCAAAAGAAACATGGCTACCTGCAAACATTACTGATTCCAGGGAATATCTTATTTTGCCAGAAAATAAAAGACTGCTAAAAAAAAAAAAAAGACCACATTGAAAAGGACACAGGAGAAGAAAGAATGGCGCTGGGACAACTGAATATTCACGAGCAAGAGAATAAAGTTGGACCTCACACCACGCACAAAAAGGTACCTCAGAACGGACCAAAGCCCAAGAGTAAGGGCCCAAACTACCACACTCCCGCACAAAACAGGTGCACATCTTCATGGCTGGGGGTTAGGCCATGGCTTCTTAGAGATGACAACAAAAGCATGAGCAGCCAAAGAAAAAATAAAGTGGACTTCATCAATGTTAAAAACTTCCGTGCTTCAAACGACACTATCAGGAAAGTGAAAACACAGCCCATATAATGGAGTGCACTAGCAAATCTCTGCCTCGCGAGGGCCTAGTATCAAGAATACATAAAGAACTCTCACAACTCAGCAATTAGAAGACAAATAACCCAATTAAAACATGGGGAAAAGATTTAAATAGACATTTCTTCCACAAAGATATATAAACGGCCCACAAGCACAGGAAAAGAGGCTCCACTGTCATTAGCCATTAGAAAAACGCTAGGATGGCTATCATTAAAGACCAGAGTGGGGGAGGGGGTGGAGAAACCGGAACCCTCCAACACTGCTGCTAGGAATGTAAAAAGTTGCAGCTACATCTGTAAAAATAGTTTCCCAGTTCCTCAAAAAGTTAAACATGTTGTGCGATTTCAGTTATATGAAGTGTCCACAACAGGCAAGTGCGGGGCAGGGGGGAGGTGGAGTCACTGTTTCCTTTCGCAGTGATAAAAATGTTCTGAAATTACCTGGTGATAATGACCGTACAACTCTGTAAATGCACTAAAAACCACTGAATTATATATTTTATTTAGTTTTTAAAAGATTTTATTTATTTATTTCTAGAGAGAGGAAGGGAGAAGGAGAGAAACATCCATGTGTGGTTGCCTCTCCCGCACCCCCCACTGGGGACCTGGCCCTCAACCCAGGCATGTGCCCTGACTGGGAATAGAACCCATGACCCTTTGATTCACAGGCTGGCACTCAATCCCCTGAGCCACACCAGCCAGGGCTGAATTGTACATTTTAAACAGGTGTTTTTTAATGTGAATCATAGCTCAATTTTTTAAAAAAAGGACATAGAAACTAGGGGCTACCTCTGGTCAAATCTAACATAATTTGAGCATCAAAAAATATAATAATAGTAATAGATTATAACCCATTGAATACAATAATAAGTTCTAAATGAGAACTGATAATAAATAAATATATGAATAAGGGAGAAGAGAAAGCTTCTTTCTTATAATTGAATGCCAAGTAATGAATACATAAGGAATGAAGCAGGAAAAGTCACTCTGTCACCAAGTAGCCTCAGGGTCTCCTAGGCCCACAGGGAGGCAGGCGTGGGGCTCTCATGGGGGGCACCCACCTGCTCTGGCCAGCTCGGCCCGAAGCCGGCCCACGCAGTGCAGCAGCTCCTCCAGGCTCTGCTCGAAGTGCTGCCCGTAGGTCAGGAATTTCTGGAGGACCTTGTCCACCTCTCTCTCCACGCTTGTGCACTGCTCCATGGCGGCCTCTGCCTGGGGGTGGGAGGAGGGTCCAGGTGCCAGGCCCCACCTGGGGCACACAGTGGGGAAGCATCCCAGACCCCCCTCACCCCACCCATATCATATATCAACGCTCAGAAAAGCTTAACGTATCTGTCCACGCTCCATCCTCCCTGGCCAGGATGCCCAGTGAGGGTGCAGGTAGATGTGAGGACGGGGGTAGTTTGAAATCATGGTGAGAAAACAACTACTTTCAACTCTTTTCACTCCACAGTTCTTGCTCGTTTCTCTCTCTTTATTTAAATCTGGATGTTTATTGATTTGAGAGAGAAAAACATCAATGTGAGAAACATCGATCGGTTGCCTCCTGTACATGCCCCGACCAGGAATCGAACCTGCAACCTAGGTACATGCCCTGACTGGGGATCGAACCCACAAACTTTCAGTGCGTGGGATGACACTCCCACTGAGCCATCCAGCCAGGGCACTGCTTGTCTCTTTTGAATGAGAAGAGGGAGCGGGTCTCACAGAGCCCTCAGCAGGCAATGCTAAGTAGAAATCCATATATACACCGCCTAGCGTCATATTCCATGTATTCTCATGGACTCGTTACGGCCACCTTCTCTTCAGTTAGTGGACTTGGTTTTCTCTGTGCCACAGCGACAGAAGCCATGAAGACAGTCCTTGAAAAGCTGGTACTGGAAACACAGCCTGAGGAACAACTGCCAGCTGCGTTAGCCCAATGGGTCTTGCCCTCCACCCCAGCTTCAGTCTCCCCTGCTGCTCCCCGCAGATGGGCAGCCAGAACCCTTCCTTCCTCACAGCTCTGGCCCTGGTTCAGGCTGGTCCTGCTCCCTGGGAAGCCCTCCTGTCACCTCCCCAACTGTTTGAGAATCGGGCTCATCCTGCCTGAGGCAGCTCAGGGGAGACCCCTCTAGCAGCTGTCCCTCCCTTGCTCCCACCTGGCCTCCTCCTACTTCAGTATGATTTTTTAAAAGATTTTATTTATTTGTTTTTAGAGAGAGAGGAAGGGAGGGAGAAAGAGAGGGAAAGAAACATTGATGTGCAAGAGAAACATCAATTAGTTGCCGCTCGCACACCCCCCAACCAGGGGCCTGGCCCGCAACCCAGGCATGTGCCCTGACTGGGAATCAAACCTGTGACCTTTGAGTTCACAGGCTGGCGCTCAATCCATTGAGCCACACCAGCTAGGGCTTAAGTATGATTTTTTAATTGTGGTAAAATACACATAAAAAATTTACCCTTTTAACCATTTTTAAGTGTCACCGAATACATTCACAATGCCACTCAACCCTCACCACCACCCATCCCCAGGACTTTGTCATCTCCCCGAGCAGAAGCTGTGTCCCATCAAACACGTTTGGTGAAACTGAACTGTCACGTCATGTCGACACTGTCATCAGGCAGGTCTGGGGTGCTGAGAGGCCTTGGCCCCACCCCAAGTCTGGTGTGACTGAAATGGCCCACGATGTTCTTCCACTCACCGCACACCAGGAAAGCCTCACCCACAGGCCATGTGGCTCTCACTGGATGAGCACCCTCCTACTTCAATGCTGATCCCCGGGAATGCCGGCTGAGGGCCGCCGCCCCCACGCACTGGCACGTCTCCTGTAACACAACCTTCCCTCCTCACTATGCCACTGACAGGGGCTGCCTTTTCTCGTCCACCGTTCCTACCACTGAGGTCCTGTCCTAAGTCCCTTCTACTCTGAGCCACTGCTCCCCTCCATTTGAGAGCAGCCTTTGTCACTGAACACATGGACAAGCCTCAAATTGCTGGTGACCAGATTCTCTCCCTAGCCTCCCATCCACAGGACTGGAAACGAAAGCACGCTCTCAAATGTCCAAATCTAGCCAGTTGTCCATTCCCTCACAGGAGAGTATAGAGTAACGTCACAGGAGAATCCTGTGCCCAAGGTGACCATCGGGACTCTCCACTTTCATCCCTTCCTGTCCATTCTCACCAGCATGTAAGCCCTGGCCACATCGTCCCCGCACAGCCAGGGAACATGTGACGGGATAATGGCACCCGGAGCTTTGCCACGTGTTTCTGCCATCTCTCCTCACGGGTGATGCTAACACACTAGAGTTTGTAATCAAGGTGTCTAGAAGACACGTCACCTCTTCGTGCCTCCTGAGCAAACACGGCACACCTCAGCGAGGCTGCAGGTGTTCCGGGCCACCACAACAAAGCCGACAGCACAATGAAGCCAGCACCGCAATAAGGCAAGTCACATGGACTTTTTGGTTCCCTGTGCATGTACACATTATGTTCACACCACACCAGTCCGTCACGTGTGCAACAGCATTCTCTCTTTTTTAAAAAGTATACATCTTAATTGAAAATACTTTATTGCTAACCATTTCTGAGCCTTCAGTGAGTTGCAATCTTTTTGCTGGTGGAAGGTTTTGCCTCGATGTTGATGAAAATGCAACATCTGGAAGTGCAGTCAAGTGAAGTAGGATAAAACAAGTGTGCCTGTACCCCATCACTGGATATGAGCTATTCTCACAAAATACAACAGGGACTCCTGTCTGAAACAGTATTTAAATAATAGTTATTATTGATATTAACAATTAACACCTCATAGGGGCTTATTATGTACCAGGCACCGTTCTAATGACTTTGCATGCATTAACTAATTAATCCGTACAAGAATGCTATGAGGTAGGTACAACCGTCAGACCTACTTTACAGATGAGAAAATGACACAGAAAGAATAAGTCAGTTGCCCGACGTCACATGACAGGAAGGGGAGGCCCCGAGAACTGGAGCTGGGCCGTCTGGCTCCGGAGCCCGTCTCTGAAGCTGTTCGCACCACTGCGCTCTCCGGACCACCAGGAAAGGGAATGTTTGTGGTTGGAATGAGTGTTCAGCAACAATTAATGACAGGAAGCGGGAAATTAACCGTAGAGCCTGTGAGATGACCGACTAGGAAAGATGGCAGCACAACAGAACGTTTGCCAAGAATGTCTGGGAACCAGAATCACAATTTACCAAAAACAAACAGTTCAAGAATGATGAGGACCTCACCAAGGTCAGACAGTCTGGCCCTGTCAGACATCAACTGATACAAAGGGAAGCCCAGGTCAGAATCTTAAAACTGTTTTAAAGAGCTGAGGAAGGAGATGGGTACAAGGATTTTCATCCCAGCGCTGTGTGTAGTGGCCGGGAGTTGGAGACGGTCTAGGGCCTCGCCACTGGCGGAACTGGTAAGTCTAGAGAGTAAAATGTGGGGGATGCATCTATGAAAACCTGGATAGCATTTAGAAAGCACACTCCAGAGATACTCACGGCAACATCAGTAAGATCCCGAAATGTGGTACTGAGGGGAAAAAATGAAACACAATGAACTCTAGGGAGAATACTACTTGTGTAAATTTAAAAATACATGCATACAGCCCTGGCTGGTGTGGCTCAGTGGACTGAGCTGACCTGTGGTCCAAAAGGTTGCCAGTTCGATTCCCAGTCACGGCACATGCCTGGGTTGTGGGCCTGGTCCCCAGTTGGGGGAGTGAGAGAGGCAACCAATTGCCGTTTCTCTTGCACATCATGTTTCTCTCCCTCTCTGTTTCCCTCCTTTCCTCTCTCTAAAAATAAATAAATAAAATCTTTAAAAATACATTATGTGTATACAACAAAGGACACATGCAAATACAGGGATTTACACCAAACATATCAGAGTGGTTTCCTGCAGTGGGGGGAGAAGGGACGAACGGGGGTAAAAGGGAATGTATAAATAAATACAAAGGATGCCCTGGCTGGTGTGGCTTGGTGGGTTGAGCACCAGCCTGCGAACGAAAGGGTTGCTGGTTCGATTCCCAGTGGGGGCACATACCTGGGTTGCAGGCCAGGTTCCCCGGTGTGGGGCATGTGAGAGGCAACCACATAGTGGTGTTTCTCTCCCTCTCTTTTTCTCTCCCTTCCCATCTCTCTAAAAATAAATAAACAAAATATTTTAAATAAATACAAAGGAGAAAAAGGCCCTGCATGGACCAATTAAATGTACAATGAACAAAGAAAACTTAATAAAACATTTAAAAATAAAATAAATGAGCTGGGACAACAGAACTGCTTGCAAGCATTCCATCCAAAAGGCCCAGGAGGCTATTTAGCTGGCCCAGGGTGAGCCACTCTGACTCAGCCATGGTGGGTCATCTTCACTGCGCAGAAGGGTAGAGAGTGTGCTCATCTTTGACAAACTGATCCCTCCAAAGGAACGCGTGGGATCCTGTCATCCCCCTTTATTCTACACTGCCATGGCTTGACATATTGGCCCTTTGTCATTGTACAGCTGCTTTGCACAAGCCGAGCCTATGTCCAGGACGCCCTCCACATCTCTCTGCATGGACTGCACCAGATGCAGCGTCATTATCGGCTCCCCACAGAGCCCTCGCTGAAACCTCCCTGCCTCCTCCTCTGCCTCACAAACCTCGGGGGAGGATGCCTGGACCACGCACATCTGAGTCCACAGCACAGTAGTGCAGTCAGTGCCTGTTCATATGTCTGTCTCCCCTCCCCCCCCCCAACTGTGAGATGCTCAGGCCGGGGGTTCAGTCTCTCTCGCCCTCTCTCCCTTCAGTGCCCAGTCCAGGGCCTGGTCCACAGTGGGTGCTCAGTGGACATTTGCTGATTAAATGGTGCATGTACTTCCTAACCCTTGGGGCTAGAGGGCCTGAGCTCAAACCTGTTGGGGGAATGGGGGGAGGGGAAGGGAGACACATGAGTGAAATATTAAAATCCGTCCAAGACATGCATGAGGGTTTTGTCCCCAGGCTTCAGCACCCTGAAACAGGAGAACCCCTTCTGGGGTAAAGGGGGAGAAGGGAAAATTGTGACAGCAAATCACAGAAAGGTCCCTTTGCCTGACAGAACTGGACAGCCTCCACTGACCCAACTCTTACCCCTCTGTATCCTCACCTCTGTCCACTCTCCACCCTACACACCCACCACTCCTCTGCTTAAAACCCAACTCCTACGGTACTTAGGATAAAACCCACCGTCTGTTTTATGGCCTAAACAGTTGTGAGTCCACTCCCAACCCCCTTTCCCACCTCAACTCCCACGCTCTCCCCTTCAGCCCCACACTCTAACCATACTAGCCTTCTTTCTCTTCCTTGACCTCATTCACTTTATTTCTGCCTCAGGGCCTTTGCACTGGCTGCTCCCTCTGCCTGGAGCACTCTTCTCCCAGATCTTTGCATGGTTGGCTCCTTAGTAGGGTCTCAGTACAAACTCCATCTCTTCAGAGATGCTCTCCTAGACCCCAGGATGCAACGCTCCTTTTCTTCCTTACAGATCTCGATTTGAAGTTTCAATCCTTCGTCGGTAAACAAAACTAGGGTGGAGAAAAAGTCCACCATTTTCCCTGGAATGTAGCCCTCCTGGGAGTCTCATCTGCATTACCGCAAATGACTGTCAAACCCCTACTCATCCTTCAAAAGAGCATGCTCGAATGTCCTCGTCCGCTCCGGCTTACCTCCGACCCCGCCGGCTCACCATACGACGGGACGTCGGAGTTGGGACGACTCCCCGGCAGGAGCGCTTCCTCGAGTGTCCCACGAGTCTGAGGGGCTCCAGTTCCGGGCCCGGGCCGACGGCTGCGGAGCAGACACGTCTGAGGGCGGACAAACTGGTGCGGACGCTTAGTCGGAGAAGGCCGCGGGCCGAGGATCCGCAGCGCGCCTCGCTCTCGGCTCGCACCTCCCGGCCGGAGCCGCCGCGCTCACCTGGCCCTCCAGCCGGGCCCTGGCTTCCGGCGCCGCTGTCAACGGAACCGGAAGCTGCGGCGGTTGCTCCGCGGGTCGGGACTCGCCCACTCGCGGCTTCGCGGAGGGGTGCTGTCCCGCGAGGCCGCGGCTTTCCGCCTGGGCGCCGAGCCTCCCCCTCCTGCGTTCCCAGAGTGGAGTCGCCCGCAGGAATCGGACGGCGGCGGGAAGCCGGACCTCCCGCGCTCGTGGCCCACGCCCTGGCTGTCCCCGCGCCCGAGCCGCGGGCTGCACCACGACCCTCCGCGTCTGCGGGATGCGGGAGGGATCGGACCGACCCCACCGGGAAGAAGCGCCTGGCCCGCCCGGCCGCATAACTCAGTCCCAGACTCGGTCCCAGCGTCGGGCTCCGCGCTCGGAAGGCTTAAACCAAAGTCTGTGCCAACTCCGCTGCCCGCGCTCTGCCCCCTTTCAAAGGAAGGACTACGCAATGACGTGGGTCCGACCGATCGGCTGTCCCGCGATGGCTCCTTGATGCTCTTTTCGATACATCAAATGATGTTTAAAAGAAAAGTCACTTTTTTTTCTGCCGCTAAACCTGTACCTAGTCTACGCACTGGGAATTCAACAGGAGGATTACACTGCTAGTGGGGTGGGGGTCGGAGACCCAGCACCTGCCCTGCTCCCCTCCGTTGGTCATTGGTCGCCCTCCTTGGCGGGTACGGGGAGACCGGGTTGTACAACTGTCCTAAGAGCAAGGGTGACCCCAAACCCAGGACTGGACTGAATTCACGCTCCTCCCAGAGCAAGAGGTTGCTCTGGAGAGGCGGGGCAGAGGTGCCCCCTACCCCCTCCACAGGCCTTAGAGACTCAGCTAGAAAACAGCCCAAGGGAAAAAGGCTTGGTCTCGGTTTCCCTGACTTCCTGCTCACTTTCCGGGCCAGTCTCCTTCCAGGACATCCTCCCCCTCAACCCTCCACGCTTCCTCCCCACCCTCCACCCCGCAAACACCCTTGCACAATCTTGTTTTGTTTTCTGTACAGCACTTGCACAACCCAGTTCTTTTTTTTAAATAGCATTTGACTTGAAATTATTTTGTGTGTTTATTGTCTTTCGGCTCCTAACTCACGCCCCCTTAAGAATAAAAGCTCCATTGGGACCACGACTTCGTTATTTAGCCCTGCTGTATGCCCAACACCATGTACTTGGAACACCTTAGATGTTCCGAAATATTCTGAGGCTGCAATGGCTTCAGAACCTTATGCTACACCCAGGGAAGGGGGTGGTCCAGAGCCCCGCCGGGAGCCCTCGGGTGTTGGAGCAACCCAGCGAGTCGCATCTGTACACCTCGAACCTGGGTGGTCCGGCCCACGCGGAGCTGCGGGGGCCGAGGGTTGAGTGAGCCTAGCCTGGGGCCACCCGCTGAGACCCAGGCTGCCTCTGAGCCAACAGGACCTCACAGGCTTTTGCGGACTCCCCAGGCTTCCCCACTTCCTCTGCGGGAACCCTGACCTGCCCCACGGCCTAGCTGGGTGTGAGCAAAGCCCAGTTTCTGTGAGAACTTTGAATGCCTGGCTGATACCTCAGGCAGTTTTCACCTTTGTCATTGCTTTTCCCAGTTTGTGGTTCTCCTTGGGTCATTGTTTTGTCATCTTTCAGTGTGCACCAGGTTTTATTACCTAGTTGATTTTGTCAGTCTTGCCCTGTTGGGATTGTGTGTTTGATTTGTTTCTGTGGGAAGGAGGGACTGCTTCATGAAGAGCAGAAAAACTTAGCTGTTCTCCACGAATTCAGTAAGTCTGTTTCACCTTTTGCTGGTTTCCTGGGATTTGATTTTTTAAATTTAACTCCTTGATACATGTCCATTTTATTTTGCAGGTGGAGGTACAATGTCTGACACTTTCCCCACATTTTTGTCCACTTATCACAACACCTCTTATTAAATAATCCTTTCTTACCCTCTCATTTTTTAAAAAAGATTGTTTTCTTTTCTTTTTAAAGATTTTACTTATTTATTTAGAGAGAAGGGAAGGGAAGGAGAAAGAGAGGGCAAGAAACATCAATGTGTGGTTGCCTCTCATGTGCCCCTGCAGGGGACCCGGCTGGCAACCCCAGCATGTGCCCTGACTGGGAATCCAACCAGTGACCCTTTGGTTCACAGGTCAGTGCTCAACCTATTGAGCCACATCAACCAGGGCTTACCCTCTCATTTTGAAGCCCTTCATCATCATATTAGAATTTTCTACAACATGGAATCTATTTCTGGCTTTTTATTCTTTCCAATGAAGTGGTTTTATTTTTACTTGCTACTTTGTATTATGTTCTAAATATGTGGTAGGATGAAATAAAGCTCACAAAAAGGTAACTGAGAAAGCAGATCACTGGTTGCCTGTGGGTAGAGGTTAAAGGCTCACTACAGGGGGGCACAAGAGAGTTTGGGGGGGAGATGGAACTATTCCATATCTTGACTGTAGGGTTGGTTATACAACTCTGCATTTGTCAAAGCTCTAAAAACTGAACCCTGAAAAGGGTGAATTTTCCTGTAAGTAAATTGTACCTTAAAATGGGAGGAGGGGAACAGGCACACAAAGCACACTAATAGATAAATCTATTTTTAAAAGGTTCTTGCTGTGGCTGCTGTGTCTCAGTGGATTGAGCACTGGCCTGCAAACCAGAGCGTTTCCAGTTGGATTTCCAGATAGAGCACACACCTGGGTTGAGGCCCAGGTCCCCAGCAGGGGGCGTGAGAGAGGCAATCACACATTGATATTTCTCTCCCTCTCTTTCTCCTTCCCTCCCGCCTCTCTAAATTTAAATAAATAAAATCTTTTAAAATAAATAAAAGTTTCCTGACAGAGAGATGACAAACCCTGGAGTGTTCAGAGTGTTCTCCTGAAATCATAGGCTTCCTTCGGTCCTCTGCGCAGAGCTGCTGGGTGTGAGCAGCAGCAGTTGATGCAGCCACTGCTTGCCTTCTGCAGAGCCTGGGAGCATCAGGGCTCAGCCCCTGAAGCTCAAGTTGCCTGCTCAGGCATCTCTTCCTTCCATGTAGGTGGCTCCCAACAAACCTCCCAGTCCCTGCCCCTGCCCCTCCTGGCAAGCCTTTGGTTCAGGCCAGGAGTGGCTACATCATTTGCAGGCCCCAGAGCAAAATGAGAGGCCTATTGTTCTAACATCATTAGCATCACTAAGAGGTTCAAGATGGCAACAGCAAAGCATGTTCTTCTGAGCTTGGGGCCCTGTGTGACCACACAGGTCTCACACACTTAATGTAGTCCCTGCCTGGGTAGCTCAGCTGGTTAGAGCATCATCCTGATACACCAAGGCTGAAGGTTTGATCCCTGGTCAGGGCACATACAAGAATCAACCAATGAGGGCATAAATAAGTGGAACAATAAATCGATGCTTCTTTCTCTCCTTTCCTGTCTCTCTAAATTTAATAAATAAAAATAATAAAAAAAATAATAGTCCTGATTCTGGCCCTTCCCCTAGGCTGCCAGAGGGACCCAACCAGTCACAGGAAGTGAAGTCCTCCTGTGTCAGATAGGACCCTCCCCCAGACCTGCCCCATACGTCACTGTGTCCAAGTCCAGGCCCATCCTAGATGTGCTCATTCCATGCTGCTCCTGAGGAAATCACCTCAATTCAGAGGAGCTTACCCCATTAAAGAAAAAAACTTACTCATGATATTTGTTAGAGAGTGGCAAGGAAAATTTTATTCAAGGGAGGGCTACTGCACTGGGATTTTGTAGTAGGGGACAGAGAGTGGGCTCAAATTCCAAGTAGGGCAGGGAAAGCAGAATTTATAACCAAGGAGCAGAGTGGAGATCAGTGGTTGGAAAGTGACTAAGAGAAAACCTCAGGAGGTAGGGGGGATTCTGACCAAATGGACCACAGGAATCTTGAGGAAGGCAGGCCAGGGATCGATATCACCTGGGGATGGTGGAGGACAAGGAGCCAGATTAAATGTGGAGGGTGATTCGATATGCAGGATGGGCAATTCCAACTAAACTAACTTAGCAGAACTCTTGCTGAAACTGGACTGTATGAGGAAGGACAGCTTCCAAAGGCCGGGCCTAGTCAAAAAGGGAGCTCAGAAGAGCCTGACCGCAGTTTGGTCAATCTTTGTCACCGCCACCCCACCAGCTGGACGGGAGCCAGTGGTAAGTCCTCTGAACGCCCACGGCACCCCACCTCATCTCACATGACATATCTCACTTTTGTTGCAAGAAACCACGTTCTTTTTCTTTCCTGAATCTAATATAATAGACAGCTAAGCCCTGACCCACTAGGGTGAACTGCCTGCACGCCCTGGAGAAAGGATGGCTAATATGCACACCCCCGGCCCAGCCCGGCCCATCCCTCCCCCTCGCCCCCTCCCCTCTCTGAGAAAATGACTCCTGCCCCAGCCTTGCTCCAGCAACCAGTCTTCGCTCTCTGACTTGACCACCATGAGTGCACTCTCTGGATCCTCCTCTGTCCTCAGTCTCCTGCCTGGCCTGGCCACTACATGGACATGTGTGTTGTCTCCTTCCCCTGCCCCCCATGGGGAAGGGCCAAGAGGGCAGAGGCCTTGGCCACTTTGGCTTCCTTGCCTGGAAGCCACGCCAGGCCCCAAGGCGGGTAGCAGTATATCACCGTGCAGTGAACGGTGCCCGGCTCTGGAGTCTGACAGACATGGTTGGCACAAGGTGCCCACAGGTGAATGGACACTCGGAGCAGGAACCCTCCCCACGTACCCCACCCTACTGCCAGCTCAAACCCATGCCAATCAGGGGAGGGGTCTGGTCCCTCTTGACTTCAAAGCCTCCCAGTGCCTCCTGGAGCGGGAGCCAGAGGGCTCTGGGGATAAGAACAAGACATGGCTGGGCCTGGAGAAGGCCTGTAGCCCCGTGGAGACAGATGTGAAGGGACAATTCCAGCAGCACAGAAAGAGCTGGTGGAGAGGCACCTGGGGCTGCGGGCACAGGGAGGGGGACTGCCCTGTGTGAGTTCAGGAAAGGCTTCCCTGAGGAGGCAAGACCTGAGCACAGGGAGGGGCTCTGCCTACAGGAAGAAGGCCCAGAGGGCTGCTGGGGTCAGAAGGGGCACCACTATCAGTGACTGTCGGAAGCCTTGAGAGACAGACTGAGGGGCCCAGGGAGCAGCTGGCAGGCATGACACTACCTGCGCTGAGCACAGTGGGGACCAGGGGCAGGGAGCCCAGGGTGGGTGCTCGGCTCGCCACAGCCCAGGAGAACCGGATGCCTGGGTGTAGTCTGCTGGCAGCAGGGGCCTGCCAGTGGCGGGAGGGAGGAGCAGCCACTGCAGTGGCACCTGTAATCAGCTGGCCCCAGAGCCACTGAGCCGGCTTGGGGACCGGAGCTGGTTTCCTGGGCATGGATAAGCTAATAGGGATCAGGTTCCCTCTGAGATGCCCCAGCTTGGCTCCCTTGAGCCCTCCCCCTACATCTGGGCCTGGTCTTGGTTTCTGGCACAGGTGCCAAGTTTTGGTACCGCCCACCCACTCCCTGCTGGCAGTACTGGCCCGCCCAGCTCTCTAATTGCTGGGTGCGGAGCCGTTCTGCAGAGGTGGTGCATGGAAAAGTGGACCCTGATGTTGTAGGGCATGTGGGCACCCAGCCTCACCAGCCCCAGGCCAAGACCTCAGGCCAGCACTCAGCTGTGGAGGGTAGGGGGGCCTCGGGCCCAGAAACCTTGGAGAGGTATGAAATGGATACTGAGGCCTGTGGAGAGCAGAACTGCCTAACCCAGGTGTTCCCTTTCCCTCCCCAGGCTGAGGGGTGGGCCTAGATGGGTCTCAGCTAGGCTCAAGGAGGGTCTGTCCTGGCCACACGCTCCACCCAACCCCCCGCCAGCTAAAGGGACTGGAGCTGGGGGGAAGTAATGGGGCAGAGGGAGCGGCAGGAAGCAGCCCCAAACACACCCCCTCAGACACACCTACCACCCACAGCCCATCTCTGCACACACCTACCGCTCACAGGGCCACAGACACACCAACCCCTTGGCAGTCAACTCACACACCCCTCTCCACCCTGAGAAGGTGGAGCACACTGGCTTACACTCTATAGCCCAATCCACACCCCTGCGCAGGCCTCACTTGCTGGGGCCCACAGGGCTGCCAGACTTGGCCAGGAGTGGGGCAAGGCCACAGGGAGGAAGCTGGGGGATCTTTGCCAAGAACTCCTCTGATGTTGCACCTGCCCCACCAGGGCAGCCACTGGGAGGGGAGAAGTCTTCCTATCTCCTGCCTTCCCTGGGGCAGAAAGATTTCAACCTGAGCCCCCATGCCCTGCCTGGCAGTTGAACAGTGCCTGGCAGAGGGAAGCCCTCACAGCGTGGCAGCAGCCACAGTGATTCACCTGTAAGGACGCCGAGCTTCACCACAAGGGGTGGGGAGACGCCCACCTGCACTCCAGGCTACCTATCCAGGAGGGAGAGAAGGCCCAGGGGGGAAGCCAGATGTCCGAGAAGCAGGGGCTGCTTTCCAGAATACAAATCAGCTCTTATCTCACCTCTGCTTAAAAACTCCATGGCCCTTCATGCCTATGGGGATATGTCCACATTCCTTGTAGTGGCAAAGGCCCTTCATCTGGTGACCCACAAGCTTTTTCGGCCAGTCTCCTGCACCTTCCCAGGGCCCCCATCCCTGTGGAGGGAAGGGGTGCACCACAGCCAGACAGGAAGATGGGAGGTGGGTTCTGGGAGGGGCAGGTCCCTACAGGGGCCTTAAGGAGCTCTGGTGGGAGTTGTCGGGGGCCGGTTCTGCACCTGGCGGAGCCTGGGCACTGTGGCTCCGACTTCCCACTAAGAGAACGCTTCATGTTCTAGCCATGCCTTGGATGACTTGCCCTTTTGTTTTTCTAGATTCCCTGGCATTGTTCCTTCTGAAAAATCCCACTGGTGATGAAGAAAGGAATTTCAGCCCACATGGCAGGCTAAGGAACCATGTGGTGCTGGGGCAAAGAGGAGGACTCCTCCAGTGGCCAACACATGTGCCCAACACAGGTACTGGGCACACCCTCCCACCAACCAGGACCACGGGAGGAACTACAGCCCAGGTCCTTGACCCTCAACCCTGACCCTCCTGAATCGGCTCAACTCAGGCCGGAGACAGGCCCGACGTATCCCCCCAGAGCCTCCTCATAGAAAATGTGATTTTAGCCCTAGACAGGTCACTCCATTGGTTAGAGCATCACCCCAATACGCCACACTGTGGGTTCGATCTCCAGTCAGGGCACATACAAGAAGCAATCAATGAATGCATAAATAAGTGGAACAATGAATCAATTGGCTTTTCCTCTCTCTCTCTCTCTCTCTCTCTCAAATCAAGTTTAAAAAAATGCTGTGGTTTCATTCCGGGGGAGACCGACATTCCTGTCCCAGCCTCCCTCCCTCATGTCTACCCCTCTGAATCTCGGGCACCTCATCTCCCAGGCGCCCTTTCCAAGGCCACAGGCTGGGCCCTACTGGGCTACTTCTCAGCTAGGAGGGCCTGGCCCTGGCTCCTGCTGCTGGCACCCTATCCAGCCCACAGCCCCTCTGGATCCCTCCTCTTGGTGGGCTTCCCTATCCCGGGCTGGCTTGGGCGGATTCTGCCCTAGACCAATGTCAGGAAGGAGCCGGCTGTCTCAGGGCGGGCTCGCCCAAGCCATCTTCTGAGAGCGCTTCTGCGGTCAGCTTGGCCGCTGGCCTCAGATCTTGGAGGACTCAAGCCGAGGACTCCAGGGCGTGGGCGGCTCCCGCAGGGCCTGCAGCTCCTGTTCCAGTGCCTGGTTGCGGCGGTGCATGTCCACGTAGCCCCCCTGGAGCTCCCGCTGGTAGCGCAGCACCCGCTCCTTCTCTTCCTGCCACGTCCGCCGCTCCTGCTCGAAGCGCAGAGCCTGCTCTTGGCCCCGGAGCCGCTCCTGCAGCAGCTCGGCCCGCAGCTTCTCGGCGCCATCTCCGGCCTCGCTGCCTCCTGCCTCCCCCAGCAGTCCCCTGCTCTTGCAGTCGTCAGTCTCACAGCCGCCTGGGGCTTCCTCCCGTGGGGCCTGCTCCTGCAGGCTCCGCATGGCCTCGCGCAGCCGGGCCAGCTCTGTGTCCTGGGCCTGGGCTTGTGCCCGGCTGCCCCGAAGCTGTGTCTTCAGGCTGAAGATCTCAGCCAGCTTCTGGGCCAGCTCGGCCTGGGCCTCCCGCAGCTGCTGCTTCAGGAGGCTAATCTCTGCTGTCTTCTGGCACACCTGGAAAGAAGCACAGGACGGGCAAGGGCCAAGCAAAGCAGGGTAAGGGGGGCCAGTTGAGAGGGGCGGGCAGAAGAGGGGGCTACAGAAATAGGGGCAGGAGGGTTCTTAAGAACCTGGTCTCTCACCTCCCATCGCACTTCCTCCTCTGGACAAGTGTTAGGGTCAGCTTCTGGGGGCCGAGGCTCAGGGGCAAGGCCCTGCTGTGCCCGAAGCTCCTTGCGCAGGCGACGCAGCTCTTGCTGGGCCACGAACAGCTGTAGCTGGAGGTTCCGCTCACTGCGCTCAGCTTTCTGGGCCACCTCACGCAGCCGCTCCACGTACAGATGCTTCAGCTCAGACAGCCGCAGCCGCTGGCGCTCCTCCAGCACCTGCCAAGGGGAAAGAGATGCCCGGTAGCCGCAGCCAACATCCTGTGCCCGAATGCCACAGGACCCAGGGCCCAACACCCCAGCCACATGTGTGCCACCCTGGGATGCCCTCCAGAGGTGACGTGTCCCCAGCATATGGCCCTCCCAGGGAGTTCCTCCCTCCGTCTTACACAACTCCAGCAAGAACCAGCAGTGATCTGACACCTGCCAGCGGGGATGCAGGGAGAGGAGCCAATTCATCTCCTTTCTCTCTTGTGCCCAGAATCATGTGGGTGAGCTGGCTGGGGACACTGCCCAGGACTCCAGTGCCAAGGGACAGAACAGGACCCCAGGGCAGAGGCTGCCCTCACCTGTGTGAAGGGGTTGGCACCATCCTCGTCACCGAGACCTCTCTGGAGATCCTCACAGGTGTCAGGCAGCATGGCCATCACCTCCTCGGCAGTGGAGCAGGAGAACTCGTACGGGGGTGGGGGCTCAGGCAAGCAACTCAGCATGGCCATCGGCCCAGCCTTCTTGGGGGTCCGCGAGGCCCGGTCCAGGGAGCCCCCGAGGTGGTTAACGTGGCCCAGGGAGGAGCTGAAGGGGCCGGGGCCAGGGCCTGTGCCAGGGCTGCGGCCAAAGCTGCCCCCACTGGAGGAGTCAGACAGGCTGGGCTCGGGTTCGGGGCCGCCCTCGTCCAGGCTGAGGGCGTGCAGCAGCTGGGCTCGGGCCTGGCTGGCCCGGGGCCCCGGACTCAGGGGTGGGTGGCAGGCCAGCGTGTGCAGGCTGCCGTTGCTGCGCCACAGCTTCTGGCCCTTGTGGGCCGCCAGGCTCTGCATGGACAGGAAGCCTTTCCCGGTACCCGCCACGGGCTTGAAGACCGACGGGCGGATGCGGCACTGCCAGGAAGAGAGGGCAGGTGTGAGATCCTGGGCTGACTGCAATGCCCCCACAGTCCCTGGGGATCCTTCCAGGCATGGGGCGCACACCAGCGGAAAGAAGTGACCAAGCCTCAGGCTAGTCCACATCAGGATGTGCAGGTTCCAGCCCTACCCTGGCACCAGGGTCTCCAGGGAGGCCCAAGCTCCCACCCCACCCTCGCACCCCAGGGAGGGGTGCAGGCAGAGGCACACCTTGTCGAAACGTCCCCGCTCGGGCAGCGAGGTCTTGCTGAAGTCACCGGCCCGAGGATGTTCCTGGTAGTAAAGGGTGGCATAGTCGGCAGGCTCGTTCCGGGCGGCCCGCTTGGTGGTCTTGCTGTCCTTCTTGGGGAGGTGCAAGTAGCTGAAGAGCTCACGTTGGCCCAAGCCCTTCCGGAGGAGCCCATCGGGCTGGCGGGGGCCCCGGGACCCCGCAAGTGCCGCCCGCAGCTCTTCAGGGGTGAAGTCCTGCCGTTCCAACAGGCTGCCCACGCTGCCCATGGCAATGCCGACAGGGCCGGGGGCTGTGGCCATGAATTTTCAGCGGAGCACCGGCAGCTGCTCCTGGGGACCAGGAGGCTCCATCAGGGGCAAGTGGGTGCTTGTTGCCCACCTGCCCCTCATGCCCTAAAATTAGGTGCTTGTTCTCTGTCAGCTCCCCATCTGGCCCAGGCCCAGGAGAGGCAGATGTGGGTCTGGAGTGAGTCCAGGACAGAATTCCTAGGCTGGCAAGAAGAAGGGGTACAGATCCCAGAGCCACCTGCCCAGTACCCCAGCTCCAGCTAGAGGCTGATGTGTGATTGGGAAGGGGCAGTATGGATGCAAGGAGGCCCTGAAGCAGCAGGGTAAGGCCCTTCACGGGACTGGGGCAGCTGAGGACTCGGGCTCTGTCTGACTCTGACCTTGCTCACTCTCCTGTTAGGCTCCCCACCCAACCTGGGATGTGGGCGGAGGGCACTGGGAACCAGGGCCAGTGGCCTCAGACACTGCATCCCTCCTTCTCTTGAGAGGGAAAACCCAGTTCAGCCCTCTTCCTGCCGAGAGTTCGTTCCCCAAGGGAAGCACCTGGCACGGGTGGGGTTGCACAGAGCAGCAGGGATACAAACAGGAAGGGCCTGAGGGGAGGAAGGATGGAGGGAACAATGGCCACGGTTTCCGGAACAGGTGTTCACTCGGTGCCGGTGAGAGGCAGGGGGCAGGGGCAGCCGGAGCACCCAAGAGCCCACCACCAGGTGTGTGTGGGGGTCCAGCACCCTGACCCGGCACTCGGACAGTGGCCATGACAACTCCCCACTTGGGGATGCCCAGAGAACAGGCTGAGATAGCAGGACAACGTGCCCCGTCGGCAGCCAGGCCCAGTGCAGGCTGACCACAGCGGAGCTGATCTGCTCGGGCACGCGCACACTACTTCCTGGTGGGAGACTGAGTGGCCGGCCGCCACCCGTGCTGGGACCACACGGTGGGGGGCGGGGCCTGTCCTTAGTGCCCGGCTGGATTCCCGGTGCTCAGCCCAGTGCTGGATGAACCGATGCCACCTTCTCTGCCTCTCACCCAGCCGTTCCCATTCTGGGATAGATACCCAGCAGGCATGCTGCAGCTGTGAGTCCTCCACAACAGTGGTCCCCGACTTGCTGGCACCAGGGACTGGTTCCGTGGAAGACAGTTTTCCATGGACTGGGGGTGGGCGTGGTTTTGGGATGTTTCAAGCCCATTACATTCAAGGTCACCTCTTGTTGTGCTGCCTGGTTTCTCAGTACCGATCCGTGGCCCTGAGGTTGGGGACCCCTGCTCCACAGCCTCCCCAATATGCTTCTGGGAGTGTCCCAAACAATGGCCGTTAGGAGGTTCTGCCTTCCTCAACCATTTCCAGGTTTTGTGTTTGTGGAAGACAAAGCTCTTTAGGAGTAAGAGGGAGGGAGGGTGTGGCCCTGCCTCGTCACCCTGTGGCCCCTCAACCTCACGCTGGACAAAAGTAACCTTCCCTCCCAGCTCCCTCAACACCTCTGGGGGTGTCACAGGCCACACAGGGTTGGGGCTCACCTAGGTAAGGAATCACAGGTGCTGGGCACCTACAGTGACACAGCCGACCCAGTTACTTATCTGGCTTTTTGGGCAAGGGCACTGGGGCTCTGAAACGTGAAGCAGTTTGCCCAGAATCACAGCTGGTCACAGTGAGGGTGCCTGTGACCCAGCACCAAGGCTGCCAAAAGACCCAGGCTGTCCACCTGCGGCTCCAGAGCTGGAGCTGAAGCATTTGCCTCCCAGTCTGACACCCCTCAACCCCCCACCATGACAGGGCCACGAGGCCATGGACGCCACTGCATCTGAGAGTGCACCAAAGTCCTGTCGCTGAGGTGGGACAGCAGAAAACCCGGTCTCCTGTCCTGGCCTCACACTGTCTCTCCATGGGGTGTCTCCCTTCGCAATGCCTCAGTTTCCCCATCTCTGAACTGGGGAAAGACTCTGCCTGCCCTGTCTTCCTTATGAGATTGCTGTGACAGGCACAGAGACAACAGAGGTACAAGGTCTTGTGAACTGCAAGCGCCGGGCAGGGGCATGATGACGGATGTGGGTGACGGTGCTACCAGACACGCCCACTTCACCGGAACACACACGGCCCCACCTCGCCCTGGGCAGACCCTCGCTTCCTGTCTCGAGGGCAATAACTGTCACCCCTGTGCTCCACGAAGGGCCTCAGGTCCAGGGCAGAGGCAGCCACCCCATCGCAGCAGGCCACAGCATGCACGCGGCAGTCTGGCCAGTGCCACCAGCGGCACAGAGGTCCCGGTTTAGAGGACACAGTGCGGACAGTTGTATCCAACAGCAGACTCGGTCTTGCTCAAGGTCACCCGCGCAGCACTGAGTGCCCTCGGGACGCAGACGCACTGCAGGCACGCTCCAGCAGAGAGGCCCAGGGTCCTCCCCAGCAGCAGATGCAGAGGCGTGTGCGCACACGCGCGTGAAGGTGGTGAGGGGACACAGGGCCAGCTTTTCTCCACAGCGACTTGAGCGATGAGAGACAGCTAAGGAGCTGGAGCAAGGGGCACAGACAGCCCCCTTCCTTTCTTTCTTTAAGGTCCTCGCCCTCCACCCCGCTTAGGTCTCAGTCTGGGGACAGTGCCTTTCCCTAGAGGGGTCGTCCCTCCACCTCCCCTGCCTCCCCCCCCAACACACATTCCTTCTTGTTGCTTGGAAGCCCAGGGGCTGGCCTGATCAGACCAAGACAGCTGTGCAGGCTGGAGAGGATTTGGTGGGGGAGAGGGGAGGGGCAGCAAGTATCCTGTAGCCCCCTCTGCCCCGGGGGGTGGTGTTCAGAGCATAAAGCCGGACACCTCGAAGTGCTTGGGCTTGCTTGCTCTGGGGCCCAGAGCTCCGCCCACAGCTGCAAAGCCCCCAGCACCCAGCAGACTAGGCTTGGGCTGGGCCTTCTGCACAGGCCTCAGCTGGCCCCAACTGGGCCTTTACTCCCGCTCCCATCCCCTGGCCCCAGGATCAGCCAGCAGACTGAAAGCCCTGAACAGAGGGGCATCTCTTTTGGAGCCAGGAGAATGGGGTTGGGGGACTGCCCTGGCCGGGTCGCAGAGAAAGACAGGACGTCAGGGAGGCATCCTGGCATCCATCAGTGGGTGCCTGGTTAGGTCAGCCTGATGCTGGGCCTACCACAGCCTCACCACACTCACAGGAGCGGGGTAGTGTCACCCCTGCTTCCCAGGAGAAAACTGAGGCCCAGGAGGTGAAATAATGTGCTTAAGGCCCCTTTCAGCTGCTTCGGCTGCACAGGAGATGGTGCACAGGCTTCCCAGGTGTAGAAGGCCCCCTACTCCACCGTGCACTTCCTCAGGGGTGGGACATCCCAGACCACGCTGGCAGGAAGCTCCCACCACCTGCTAGGGTAGGGGATCAGCTTTGCTGAGGGGCGTGTCTGCAGCTGCCCCTAAGGAATGGGACTGGAATGTCCCAGTTCCAAAAGAGGGGACAGTGGATGAGAGGGGCCAGGAAGGGGGCCTAGCCTGGACCCACGGCCACACTGGAAGAGGCACAGCCCAGTGTCCCACCCCCGCAGGAGAGGCACTTTGTCTCACTAGCTGCATGGCATCACTCCATCTTACAGACAGGGAAACTGAGTTCCAGAAAAAGGAGGCAAGCTGCCCCAAAATCCACAGTGGCGAGCAATCCCAGCTCCCTGGGCAAGGTCATCTGCACAGCATCTGGCTAGCTCAGCCAGGGCTCCCCACTGCCCCCCCAGCACACACAGCCTGCTTCCACAGCTGCTTCTCCTGAGGGCGTGTGCCACCACGCTGGTTTGGATCCCAGTTCCCTTAGCCTGGGTCCCTCCTACCTGCCCTGGTCAGAAAGAAACAGTGGCAGCACTGCTGTGTGGGGACGCTCAGTCCTGGAAGCTGCAAGCCCTAGAGGAGGTAGTGGGAACAGGCTGGCCGAATTCATTCACAGTCTGGCACACACACACCCACACACAGCCAGCTCAGGAGCCCTGCCCAGGAGGGCCCTGGGAGGAGGCTGATCACCCAACCCAGGACGGCCTCCTGCCTCTGCCTCCTCCCCAGGCCGGGCAGGGCGAGGACACGGGGTCCAAGCGGAGGGACAGCCAGGCTGAGCCCCTGGTGCAAACAAGGACAGCCCCAATCTATTCTTGGGGGAGAGGGATGAGAGCAGCGGGGAAGGGGGTGAACATGAGGGGTCCCAGTTCTCTTTCTGGACACATCCAGAACCCTGATTTCGGCCTGGCCCCTGGTCAGCCCTCTCTTTTACCAAAGGTTGTGACCAGGTAGGCATGGTGCTCTGGCCGCAAATAAAAGCCTGGGAGCATCCCTGGATGATCTGTGGACCGGGGGGGCCCAGGCGGCAAGCCGGTAGCTGCCGCCTCTACAGGGGAGGGGGCTGAAGGACGAAAGGAGATATTCCGGAGAGGGACAGGGTCTCGTGGGGAAGGAAGAGGGACAAACGAGGTAGGCATCCCCACGGAATTTGCCCCGGGAAGGATGGGGCAGAGGCTAGGGCGGCCCAGAACTGCGGGAGGTCCTAGAACTACCTGGGGGACAAAAGGGGGAAGCTCTTCCTGGCGCCTCTCTGGGGCCTGCCCGGGGCAACTGGGCTGGGGGGACAGAGGTCGAGGTCAGGCTCCCGCGCCTAGGGCGTCTGCCCCACCCTAGCCGCGACGCTTGGGTCCCGAGCGCAGCTTCATGGAAAGCGCGTTTGCAGGGATTGGGGAGAGGAGAATAACCTGCTGCCGGCCGCTCCAGCGGGGCGTGCGAGTCTGTCCCTAATCCCGCAACTCGGTGCCTCGGTGACCGAAGCAGGAGACACCTGGGCGCACACCGCACCCTGGCACCCCCACCCACTTCTCTGACGGAAACCTAGGCTGGCGAGGGGCTGCGGCTTGGCCAAGGTCGCGAGGAAAGAGAGCCCTGGCCGGCCCCACCCCCGAGTCCACCCAGGCCCCTGGCGCGCCCCACTTACCATGCTGGCGCCACTCCGCACCCCTCGCGCTCTGCAGTTCACTCGCACGGATTTGGACCCTCCTTCCAGAGCGCCGGTCCAGCCGAGACTGCGAGCCGGGCCAGAGCCGCCGGGTGGCAGACGTCGGGAAAACGCGGGCGGGCGGGCGCCGGAGCCGGATTGGCGAGGTAGGGACGCGCTCCGTGGCGCTCGCTCGCTCGCCTGCCCCAGAGGCGGAGGGAAAACCCGGCCTGACTCACAGGCGCGCCGCCAGCCCAGAGCGCAGCCCGGGCCTCCGGATGTCGGGGGAGGGGACGGGGGAGGGGATGGGGGAGGGCAACTCGTGCTCACCGCCAACCAACCCGAGCCCCGCCCCGGCCCCGGGACCCCCTGCGCCGCCGCGCTCGGGGCGCGTCGGTTCGCACCTGGGCTAGTACTCAGTCCCGAGCGCGGCCGACGCCCCCAGATCACGCTCCGCCCGCCCCGCTGCTCCTCCTAGATTCGCCCGCCCCTCTCCTTTTCCAGAACTCAATCGCTTCCGAAGAGGCGCGTTCTGTTTATCACCTCCCCTGATCTTCCTGTCCTCTTAGGTGAATAATAGTATCCCGTTTTGAGGCTGAGCAAGGTAGCATTCCTGACAGGTGGAGAGATTTACCCCAGGTCTCTGGCTCCTTAGCGACTGAATTGGGCGCTAAGTTGTTTTTTTTTTTTGTTTTTTTTTGTCACCAAAGCTTTCTAGGGGCAGCAAATTCGGATACCTTCAGGGGCCAAATAATTTGATGTACGACAATAGAAGAGTTGGAGACCAAATTGGTCACCCAAAGGCATTCGGATTGAAAAAAATTAAAGCAACGGTGTCTTCCTCAAAAATTAAACATAGAGTTACTTCTGACCCAGCAATAACACTCCAGGTATATACCCCCAAAACTGAAAACAGGAATTCAAACAAGTACCTGTGCAGCGATGTGTGTAGCAGGACTATTCACAATAGCCAAAAAGCAGACATAGCCCAGCTTGCCCATCACTTAATGAATGGATGAACAGGTGGTGGTATATCCATACAATGGAATATTATTCACCTGATAAAATGGACGAAGTGCTGATACATGCTGCAAATGGATGAACCTCCAAAAATCTATGCTAAGTGAAGAAACCAGACACAAAAGGCCACGCGTATGATCCACTTACATGAAGCAGGTAAATCCACACAGAGGGAAAGCAGATCAGTGCCAGAGACTGGGGGAGGGAGAAATGAGGAGTGACTGCCCGGAGGGTGTGGGCTTTCCCTTTGGGTCGAGGAAAGCCTTTTGGAACCAGAGAGGGACGGGGGCTGCAGAGCATTGTGAGTGTGCTAAAGTCATTGCGTTGTACACTGTGAGATGGTGAATTTTATGTGAATTTCATAGATTAAAAAATAAAGACATTGTGCGCTCACCCACCAGTTTGTAATGCCTTGTCTGCTGTGCTGTTCGCATCAATTTCCTGTGAACTTAAGGAACGTCCAAACCTGTAAAGAATTTTTACGAGTTTATTTGAGCCAAACTGATGACATATGCCAAGAAGCAAGACCTCAAATGCTCCTGAGAATAACAGTTTGCGGTTTCTTTTTTGCATTTGAGATTAAGGAGGGGAATAAAGAAGATTACGGGAAGGTAGAAGAAAGCAAGACCAGGGGTTGGGTTACATATGGCACATGTTAGAAGGAAGGGTCTGAAAGGGAACATTTCAAAGATGTGTTAATGTAGATGCACAGAAACAACAACACACAGGGCTTGCTCCAGGCAGAGACAAACCTTCTACCAAAGAAGTTATAGGCCTGGGGCGTGACTCCCCCCTGTGACCTGGGCAGTTAGGAATTTGTGATCAGATCACTGGTGAGATGACTTTCCACGGAAGCCCTTTTTCGTCCTCATTCCTAACAGTGGAAGCGCCACACTTCGGAGGATTTTCCTGGTGAAGAAAAGTCAGTAACTGCTGAGGGCGTCAGCCCTTGAGGAGCCCCCAGTCCGATAGGGTTAAAAATTGTTGGAAAAAAAACCCACAAAAAACAAAACAACAACAACAAATGAAATTCAACTGAGTCGATTTAAAGATCTTTATTAAGCAATTCATGAGTTGGGCAGCATTCCATGTAGCACCTAGAAGGGAGCTCTGAGGGGTTGGTCGTACAGAGCAGAAGGTTTTCATAGGAAGAAGGGTGGGTGGGGGGAGCTGTTAGTGAGAGAAAAGAAAGGGGTATTTGGGGGCCAGACCATCTTTTCTTTTTCACTTTTTACTGTATTTTTTCCATGAGCATTTACCCTCCTACACCCTCTTCCATCCCCCACCCCC
>VMDR010003084.1:0-78004 GCA_007922815.1 Macrotus californicus | reverse complement strand
AAGAGCTAATCAAGTCCAAGCAAAGGAAGCAGCTCACCCTGACATAAAGAAGGTTGGAGAATGTGTCCATATTCTCAATCCTATAAGGGTCTTGTTTCCTTAGCTCATTAAAAATAGAGAGGGCTTTGTCAATATCTGCAGAAAGAAGATAGTTCAGAAAACAACACAATGCTACTTTCAGGGTTTGATGGATTTCATTGTCCTTATTCACTTACCTCTGATATTGTGATAGGCAACTGCAATTTGGGAAACAATATATGAGCTCTTAGAGAAACCTACATCAATGAGATTCTGATACTTTTGCAGTGCCTCCTCTATCAACTGCAACTCTGTGTATATATGAGCCAGAAAAAACTCTTTCATCCAGGTGTCAGGCAAAGACAGGAACTTCAGCTGGCAGCAGGAGAGAGAGGGACATACTTAGTATACTTTGACCTCTCTCCAAATGAACGTCAAGAAACAATTTTTATTGTCTACAGCAGCAATTTTTCAACCAGTGTGCCATGAGAATTTTTAAAACATGCAATACCTGACTATTTAGTCAGGGCACTGACCTCTTTTCCTTTAGATTGTCAAATTAAAAAAAAAAAAAAAAAAAGACAACAGCCGATAGGACAATAGCCGCCTGGTGTGAATGAATCAAAATTACTCCTATTTTTTTTTGTCAGATCAGTAAAAAATATATTTTTGGTGTGCTGCAGAATTTTAGTAATTAGTTTATGTGTGCCAAGAGATGAAAAACACTGCAAATCACTGGTCTAAAGGACTTATCACCAAAAGTTTATTACGGCACTTTATAATGAACACAGAGCAGTTCAATTATAATAGGATTTGCAAGCACAGGGCAGAGAAAAGGTATAGTTGGAGAAGCCTTCAAAAAATAGATAGGATCTGAGGTGTCTTGAAAGATGGATAAATTTGAATAGAAAAAAAGGAGTGGAGAGAAAAAAAAGACAATGTTCTATGCGACGCCAACATAAATAGAGGGAAAAACGGTCCTGGGGAACGCGGGTAAAGAAGTTGAGCTAACAATTTGTTTGCACAAGACTGAACTGGTAAGGTGGGCCCTACGGTGCAACAAGAAGTGGGATGCAAATAGGAAACCACTGCAGTTTTTTTGCAAGAGAATGACATGATGACACAGGTCTTTTAAGAGTAAGTTTGGAAACAGTACACAGGATGGCTTGGAAATGGGAGTGTAAAGATGGGAAAGCTAGATACAAGTATCTATTTCTTATAAGAAATCCAAATTGGAGATGATAACCAAGATGGCAAAGGAAGCCGAGAGAAAGAGAGGCATACAAGAAGGAAACCATGGCAGCATCTGGTGACTGAATAGGTAAACGAAATAAGAGAAAGGGAAGAAACTAATATGATTCTGAGACATTAAGAATGGGTGTCTTGATGAATGAGAAATAGTGCCACTAAGGAGAGTCTATCGAGTTGGGAGAGAGAAAGAATTTGGTAGGTAAGATGAGAAATTTGGTTTTGTGTATTTTGAGATAAAGTCTGGTAGGCAGTTAGAGATAGATGAATACAAGTAAACCAAGGTTAAGATTTCAGACACAGATTTAGTAGCATATATCATTATTGGGGGAAATCAACCAGCCTTTTGCTCTTTAGAGCAAACAAATGGAAATGTGTTGTCATTTCCATTAACTACTGAAGGACAGCAAAATAAACTCTAGACAATATCCTCTAATGATGACTAATAAAATGATTGCAGTTTATAAAGCAATTTCATATACATTATTTCATTAATTAACAAATCTTTGTATCTTCACAGAGTCCTATGAGCTCAGCAGAGACTTAAAATATAATCCTTGATATCAGATGAACCTTTCCTACAGCATCTTGGGAATCAGGAGAGAAACTGTAACAGCATTTAGTCTATAAAACAAGTTACAGTAAAATCTGAATGTGAAAACATGAACATGAAAAGATATTCTAATATGACTGAACAGCAACTACCAAAAAAGAGCTAAACATTTGTCTTTCAAATGAAGACCTTAAGACCAAAGTCCCAGCAGTGAAAGAGACCAGAGAAGAAGCAAGGAGCTAGCTATGGTCAAAGGCTTAGCAAACCTCTCTCCCCCACGCCATTATTACAGAATTACGTAAGACTTGAAAGCACAGGGTTTTTCACCTCTCCCATCTCAATTTACCATCTCTTTGTCTGTAATCAAGTTACAGAGTTCTAGCCAGGCTCCCCAATGCAAAGGCAAAACATGAGTAGCCTCCACAAATACATCAATGGCCTCTTTCACCAAATCCAGTTTTCGAAGCACAACGCCATACCTAGCAAAGAAGGAAACAATCACAAACGTTAATGCTCTGTAACATCTCTTCTACTCAGGAGAATGTCAAAGGAAGTTCCAAGTTACTCTAACACTTACAGATAGAGGCCAAATCCATCAAGTTCCCGAGCCTGGTGCTTTTTGCTGAGCTCTACTCTCAATTCTCTCAGAGCCTCATTTTTCACTTGTCCTTTTTCCAGAGGACCTAGGAAAGAAACAAAGTCTCTGATCTAAGAGAGAACATGCTGGCCTTCATTTATAGACCTAGATATTCTCTTTGGCATCAAGCAGCTACACCTGAAACTTGCAGCAAGCACTCACAAGTGGCCAATGATATCTTATACAACTTGTTTATTTTTTTCCAAAAATCACAACTGATAATGGTCTGCAGTCATAGTTTTTTAGAACCACAGAAGTGTTTAAATTTTTGAACTAGTAACATTTAAAAATCAGAAGCCCCAACTAAAAATCTGAATTTCCAGCTTCAGGTTGCAGTGACAGGGTAGGGCCTAGGGAACAAAGCCGACAACACCAGGCCACAAAAGCAGCCCTCAGCTGGAGCCGGGTGACAATCAGCCAGTTACGCTATCTAACTCGCAACAGCTCTCCTTAGATTACTTCATACACGTGTATTGTCTGCCTGGCTCCTATAGGCATTTGTGTGTGCAACCCCTGCTTTATCTAAAAGGTAAGAAAAAGAAATTCATACCTAGGCTATCAACTGTTTCATCATCCTTCTTCTTTTCTCCAGACTGTAAGAGAAGATCCACACACAGGTCTTTTTACCAATTTATTCTGAACCTGTTCTAAAATGAGCAGCCTGATTCTAATACCTCGAGGGCTCAAGACCAACCAAAATGACATCAACTACTGGTCACTAATTTTAAGTAACTATTCATGGGCTACCACTGATCAAATCTGGAGTAATGTGAGTACCAAAATAATTAAGTACAGTACTGAATTATAAACAGTTAAAAATAAAAGAATTCTTGAGCCCACACTGATAATAGATAGATCGGTCAATGGAAAGAGGAGGAAGGGCTCTGCCTTAGAGTAGAACGCCAAGTGGTGAGTAGCACATGTGGAGTGCTGGAGGGGAAAATCATCATTCTGCAACATCAAAGTAAAAAAAAAAAATACTTCAGGCGAGAAATAACGGTGAATTTCCTGACTAATGGGATATTTAGGTTGTTGACATTTTGGGGGTATTACAAAAAATACCTCAGTGAACAGCCCTGTACATATAATCTTGTGTACATATTGAGGTATCTTCATTGGACAAGTTACTTAATGTAGAATTGCTTGGTCCTAGTATTTCAAATTAACAGAATCGGCCAAAATTGACTTCCAAAACAGCTGTATGAACTTTTAACTCCTAAAACAGGATCTACTGCCCCACGCCTTTGTCAATAATTAATATTATCAATATTTTAAATATTTTATTTCATATCATCCTTTTTTACTTTATTTATAATTAACTCCTTTATTATTCTCGTTTTTATAAAGTACATTCACCAAGTAGACTACTGCTAAGCTATTTAAAAGATTTAATTCTTTCCACTTGGTTCTAAATATGGATGCTTCACTGAAGGTAGAATGACATGTTAAAATGGCCCTCACCAGATATCTAGAATACATGTACAGGAAATAGGCTTTCTTGCTATTGCAGCCATGCAGGAAATGTGCTGCCCGATCATACTCTTTAACATCAAAGTAGGCCTTGGCCAAGGTGTAAGCATCCATATCCTGGGCATCCTCCTAGAAAAAAGACAAGTTTTTGTAAGTGGTTGGGAATAGGACAACAAAAGTTCAAATCCATGATGTATATTCATTAATTTCAAGATATAAGAAAAAGTAATTTTTCCTCCTCCCCAAAAATCTGAAATATGTGTAAAATATATATATTTTTTATTATGAAACAAGGTCAGGGAACTCCCCCCACAAAAAAAAGTTGGGGGAAAAAATTAATTTCTTAAAAGATTTTATTTATTTTTAGAGGGAGGGGAAGGGAGAAAGAGAGGGAGGGAAACATCAATGTGTGGTTGCACCTCACACACCCCCTACTGGGGACCTGGCATGTGCCCTGACTGGGAACTGAACCCACGACCTTTTGCTTTGCAGTCCAGCACTCAATCCACTGAGCCATACCAGCCAGGGCCAAAAAATAAAAATTAAAAAAAAACTAAACCAACACACTCAGAAATTTGTATTGTTTCAGCAAATATAGTGGAAGTTGCATATAAGCTTTAGTACTAGGAACCTGTATTCAAATTTTGACTCTTTGATTTCTTGGTTTCATGACATTAGTAGGGAAGCTACATAGCTTGAGTACTCAGGCCTTCATCTGTAAAACGGAGCCAATAATATAGATTTGACATGAGGAAAAAGTAAAAAAGTCATGGAAAATGTCTGGCATTAATATTTGCCATTCCCTTCCTTCTCCAGGTTTTTAAATCCCTAAACACAATACACTGTGTAATTACTTATACTTTTTGTACTTCAAGAACGTTTTGAAAAGCCCCGGCCAGGTAGCTCAGTTGGTTAGAGCATCACTGGGATACACCTAGGTTGGCCAAGGTTGTGTGTTTCATACTCAGGGCACATATGAGAATCAACCAATGAATGCATAAACAAGTGGAACAACAAAGCAATGTTTCTCTCCCCTTCTCTCTCTCTAAAAACCAGTGAAGTAAAATAAAGTTTTGACATGTTAGTACTGCAAAAAGTGCAGAATACTGCTATAATTCTCTATGTAAAAAAAAATGAAATGATGCATATTTAAGTTAAAAACATCCTTCCTCCAACCAAATTCTAGGAATAAGTTGATTAAAACTTTAATAATTTCATTCTCCTCATTCTTTTTGCCCCAAAACGGGAACCAAAACATATTTGGTGTGTTCTTCACTGGTAAAAATGTCTTAAATGTGGTTATTCAGCTTAGGATTCTGGTGGCCCTTTTCATATCCACTTGCCGTTTGCTTATTTCTTCCCCTACCCCCTCTCGCTTGCACCACACTTACTGGGGTAAAGAACAGTCACTGTTTTTAAGTGGGGGGAGAGAGAGTTGGAATCATGTAACAAATGGATTATGATAAAAGCATTCAGACTACACAAACTATGTGAACAGATGCACTATGGATGACACGTGAAGTATATTCATATCTCATTTAATTCTCTCAATATTCCCATAAAGTAAATACTAGTACCCGCATTTCACAGATGAGGAAACTATGGTTCAGGAGGTTAAGCTGCCAAGTCACTAGTGTGGCTGAGATTTGAACCCATAGCTGTTTGAATCCAAAGCCAGTTTCGTACTGTTGTAAAAACCTTTAATTCTGCTCATCGTTATGAGTACTGTCCATGCTAGACTACAAAACTTAAAGGGCTGAAATCTTAAGCAAGGAGTGTTTACTTATTCTCTCCAGCTTAAGCAAAAGCACCACCAGATCTTTCAAAGCTCAACACAACCACCCAGCTCTTTAAATGCTTGAATTCCCTCTACAAACATTCCTGCTAAGTATTCTGCTCCCCTCAAGGGACAGGTCACTCGGTACCTCTTCGGTTGGCGGGGAGCGCGGGCTGTGAAGTCCTTACCTCTGTAATAGGCGGAGGCGGCTGAAGCTCGGCCAGAGGCAACGCCGGAAGGGAGAAGGCTAACTCGGCGGACCTGGAACACCCCGGCAAACCGAATCAGCTTCACAAGCCCCCCAAGGCCAAGGATTAAGCCGGGTCCCTTCCCACCCCGACATCTTACCATTTGCTACTGTGCAGTAGGCCCCGCTCCCGCGTAAGGCCGGCGATAAGTAGCAGCTGCTTTTTAATTTCCCGCAAATTTGAGAAATCGCCACTCGCTGACAAGACAGGTACCACTGGAGCCGTCAGGGCCACAGGGACTACAGAGGGACTCACAGCCATTTTTCTGTCTGAGCCACTTCAGCCAATCACCAGCGACGATACTAGCTGAGCGCCTGCACCAAAAAGGTTTGCCTGTTACTGGTGAGCTCTTGCTCCTGGAAAACCAATCAGAGAGCTAACATCCCGTGACGTCACCAAGAGGACGGGAAAGAAGAAACTATTTCTTTTCCGATTGGCCCGGAGCTACTGGGGCGGGAAAGTTAGAAACAGGAAAGGGAGGGTGAAAAAAAAAAACCAAGATCTCTGGGTGTGACAGAGAGAAATAAGTGACTGGGAAGCTGGAGGTGGGAGTAGGAGCTAGAGAGAGTGCAGGGAGGGTGTGTCCAGCACCTTTGGGGTGATGTGATTGGACGAAAAGATAGATTGTAGCTTGTGGGCGCATCCTGTGCCCCTGGACAACCAAGTGATGCCTGAGTCTAGTGAATCCTTTCAGAACAAATTACATCTTTCTCCCCCTACTGGATGAATAAAAAGGCTTGCAAAATTCTAGGATGACATGTCGTCTTTCCTACCTACCCAAGCCGCTGGGTTTAGACGGTATGCTCCAAGACCGGTCTTCTTTTTTTGCTAGACAAGACCTAATAAACCCTTTATTTTGATAAAGGCTTTCAGCCGTGGAAGTTAAAACTTTTTATTTAACAATGGCATTATAGGTAGTGAAATGATGCTTTTATGATTTTATTAATTTATTTTTAGAGAGATTTAGAGAGAGGGGAAGGGAGGGAGAGAGAAAGGGACAGAAACATCGATGGGAAAGAGAAACCTCCATCCGTTGCCTCTCATTCGCACCGATCTAGGACCGAACCTGCAACCCAGGCATGTGCCCTGACTAGGAATCTCTAACGGGTGACTTTTGTTTGGATTTGTGGGAGGACGTCCAAATAACTGAGGCACACCGGTCAGGGCCAATAATGCTTTTATGACTTGTTTAGAATTCTTACATTTTGCCTTTTATCAAATTGTTTATTTTTATAACTGTATATAATTTTTGTTGTTTTTCAATAACAAGAAAATAGAGATGATTTCAAGATGCTTTTGGCAGGCACTACTCTACAAACAACACATTTTTGGTGTAGCCAGTCTTTTCCCCCAAGGAATGAAAAGCTAAATTGGATGTAATTGTCACACAAATTTTTTTACAATTTTAAAAATCATAACTGTTCTGATAGTATCACTACTTTGTATTATGTTTTTCTTTATCTAATGTTATATAATATTTATTCCTCCACCATCCTTCCCACTCCTTGCTACTACATGGACTTTATAGCTCTCTATTTTATAATACATTTTTTCTATCAAAAATAACGTATGGTCAATACAAAAAACTGGAATACAGTAACCAAAAAGAAAAATAAATATACCACTATCCACCTATTCGAATGGCCAAAATCCAGAAGGCTGACAACATCAACTGCTAGCAAGGCTGTGGAGAAACAAGAACTCTCATTCAGCCCTGGCCTGTGTGGCTCAGTTGGTTGGGAGGCATCCCGCAAGCCAAAAGGTCACAGGTTCAATTCCAGTCAGGGCATACGCCTAGGTTTCAGGTTCGGCCCTCTGTAGGGGCATGTATGAAAAACAACCAATTGATGTTTTTCACACCAATATTTCTCTCCCTCTCCTCCTTCCTTTCTCCCCTCTCTAAAAACAAACAAAAAAAAACCCTGTCATTCATTGCTGGTGGGAATGCAAAATGTACAACCACTTTGGAAGATAGTTTGAGTTTCTTACAAAATTAAAAAGTCTCTTACCATATGATCCAGCAACTGTGCTCCTTGGTCCTTACCCACGGGACTTGAACACACAAAATTTTTTAAAAAGCACACAGATGTTTATAGCAGCTTTATTCACAATTGCCAAAACATGGAAATAAGATGTCCTTCAGTAGGTGAATGGATAAATTGGTATATCCAGACAATAGAATATTATTTAGCACTAAAAAGAAATGATCTATTAAGCCATAAAAAGACATGGAGCAAACTTCAATGCATTTTACTCAGTGAAAGAAGCCAATATGAAAAGATTACACACCGTATAACTATGTGGCATTCTTGAAAAGTAAAAAGATCAGTGGTTGCCAGAGGTAAGGGGGGAAGACGGGATGAATGACAGAGCACAGAGGACTTTTAAGACAGTGAAACGACTGTGTATGATCCTAGTATCATCACCTCCGTTTTATAGATGGAGACATTTAGTGACTTGCATTAAGCCACTGGTGGTATATAATAGAGCCACAATTTGAACCCACATCTCCAAGGTTCATGCTTATTTCCATTATACCACAGAGTTCTTCTCTTAGAGAAGAAATGATTTAAAAATAATAGTAAATGGGGGGAGCGATGGGTGGAGGTGAAAGAGAGTATGGGGGGGATAAATGGTAATGGAGACTCTGGCTGATGCGGCTCAGTTGGTTGGAGCATCCTCCCATAATGGAAGGGTGGCAGGCTCGATTCCTGGTCAGGGAACATGCCTGGGTTGCAGGTTGTTCTGTCAGGGTGAGTATGGGAGGCAAACAGTCAATTATTCTCTCTCACATTAATGTTTCTTTCTCTCCCTTCCTCTCTCCCTTCTTCTCTCTCTAAAAACAATGAAAAATCGTCCTTGGGTAAGGTTTTTTTAAAAAAAGGAAATTAAATAAAACAAGGAAATTTTAAAAAGGAAAAAGGAATTAAATAAATAAGTAAATTTAATTCTAGAAAAAATAAAATAATAAAAATGCAAACAGTTCCTATTTGACTTGCAACTATATGCTAAGGTTTGTACTAAACTTTTACATGAATTATCTCACTTTAACTCCTACATAAACATTATCTCTTTAAATCTCACAACAAGCCAGCAAGGTACATATTGTTCTTATTGTAACTGAAAGCAGGTCCAGCTGCCTGCCACTACAAAAGCCAATACTCTAGAGGTGAGTGCTGATAGAAAGGAAAGTGGCTTATTTTCAGGTGCTGGCCACCTGGAAGATGAGGGACTTATGTCACAAAGCCCATTTACTAGGAAGATGGGGGACTCATGTCTCAAAGCCCATCTCCACCTCTCATTGGAGGCAGAGGTTTTTTTATAAGGAGGAAGAGGGGAACAGAACAAAGATAGCAAGGGAGGGGGTGGAAAAATTCCCTACCTGCAGACTAGCACTGTACATTCCGATAAGACAAGTGATGATCTGATGTGCGTCATCCTGGCTTCATGGATAAAGGTCAGCAAATCTCTGGAAATTGGAATGCTTAAAGGTTGGAGTCTCTATCTTTTGAAACTAGTTTCTAGGATTCTTAAACACACCTGCTGTTCATCTATAAGCCACGTATTAGTCAGAGTCAGCACTTACAGCAACAATGTCAAAAGAATGGTGGGTGAGTGACAGTTTTCCACTGTTACATTATTAGTCCCATTTTACAGATAAGGTTGCTGAAGTCCATAAGAATTAAGTATCTTGCTGTAGGTTTCATAGTTATAAAGTGGTAGAGTGTAGAAAGGAAAAAAAAAAGAAATTCTTTGAAAGGAACAGAAGGGAAGAATGTAAAAAAGGAGAAGAGGAAAAGAGAAAAGGGAAGAGGAAAGGAGGGAAGAAAGAAGCAAAGATGTGACAATGTGTGTCTCATGGGGGCTTCTAAAGAACTGGTAGTGATCTATTTCTTAAACTGAGTAGTGGGTTATGGGTGTTTCTTTTAATATTATTCTTTAGAAGGTGCTTAGATACTATATGCCAATGGTCCTCAACCTTTTTAGCACTAGGGACCCGTTCCATGGGGGCAGGGGAGAGGGTGACACAGGAAGAGGAGCTCAGGCAGTAATGTTATGCTCACTTGCCTGCCACTCACCTCCTGCTGTACAGCCTAGTTGGGGACCCCTGCTATATGCTATATGCATAAGCACACTTATATACTGTATATGATATAATGTATCATATGTCTCACAACTTATTTATTTATTTTTAGAAAGGGGGGAGGGAGAAAGAGAGGGAAACATGGATGTGTGAGAGAAACATTGATCAGTTGCCTCTTGCACACCCCCAAAGGGGGACCTGGCCTGCAACCCAGGCATGTGCCATAACTGGGAATCGTACTGGTGACCCTTCAGTTACGGAACGACACTCCAACCAACTGAGCCACACCCACCAGGGCTGTTGCACAATTAAAAAATAATAATAATAGAAAGCAAGAAGAAAAGCATTCCAAGAAGAATTAGAAATTGCTACATACAACTCTAGGCCCTAACCCCAAGCTTATTATGCACAACAGCTTCAGTAACAGCTTTATCCAGGCACGTCCTGTCTCATCTAACATTTTCTAGCTGCCCTCGGGGTGTGTAGTACAGTTAACAACATACCTGAGGCCTTTCTCGGAAAAAATTTCATTGCGTTCTCCTGCTGTGATCCTGCTCTGGCCAACAGATAGAGTCATCCCCTCCCTCCCCACTCATCAAACCGCTTAAGCAGAAAAGCTGTTGCTTAAAAGCTCTGTGGTCCACAGATGGGAGGACTGTGGCCACTACCACACTAGAGGCCAAAGAAGGGCGAGGACCAACTACTACCAGGAAGAATTTATTACTTATAAACCCAGTGAGGACTGAAAGAACAGTCAATTCCCAGCAGGGTTTTGGCATTTTTAGTGTTTTGGGCTGGTTAATTCTTTGTTGGGGCTGGGGGGAGGACTGTCCTGCGCATTTTAAGATGTTTAGCATCCCTGGCCTCTACCCACTAGATGTCAGTAGCATGCCTCTTCCCTAAGCTGTAACAACAGAAAATGCCTCAGACATTGCCAAATGTCTGGGAAAGGTGGGGAGAGCAGAATCACCCCTTTTTGAGAACCACTGGTTCGCAGCTACTAATGGTATTGAGGCAGTGGTCTACATATGGGGTCTGGCAGAAGTAACACCTGCTTGAGTGTGGCTGGTAGGGTAATAATATGGATGTAATAATTTATAGTTTTAATTTGAACATTTCACCTAACATGGCATATGGTGTTCTTTGAGTGTGATATGATGTTACCAAATGACATGCTTATGATTTTGTAATAAAAAAAGGGGCACTATTTGTGCTGGACCCTGTAGAATAGAGGGTATACTCTGAGGGCCACTTGCCCCGAAAGCCCCATTTCCAATGCTTGGGAGTTGTGGGAAGGCCCTTAAAACAAGCAAACTACCTGCTCTCACCTGATGGGTAGGAAAAGCTAAGAGGGTCACAAGGGGAGAGAGCAAATGTGGAGTTGAAATCCTCACAGTTAGGAACTTGCCTGAAGTCAAACAGCTAGGAAATGATAGAATTGGGATTCCAGGATTATCTCCAAAGCCTTATGCTGCAATGTGGGGATTCCTGGAAACTTATCTTTCATTTATGCATTCATTCACCCATCCATCTGTTTATTTAACAACTACTTACTTAGCTCCCACTAAGTGTCAAACTCTAGGAATAGAGGGATGAATAAGACAGTCAATCCCTACATTCATGGACTCTGTTGACTGTCTAGTGGAGGATAAAAACAATAACCAAACAATTACACAAGGAATTATTTAATAACAGTTATGAGAAGAGCAGCGAAGAAAAAGTTTAGGGAACGACACGTGCTAGATGTGGGCAGAATTAAAAAGTTGAAAATACAGATGGACATTAACCTGCCTCCCTGGAGCTTGGGAAAGGTTGAGTCATACTCTTCTGGGGATGGACATTGTGAAGATGATAGGCAGCCTGAGCACAGGGAAAAATGTATTTTTAATAGCTGTGATGACCATCTCAGCTATTATGGCCCCATCTTCACTGATCTAAGCTCATACTTAAATGGAAATTTACTTGAAAAGCCCTTTCTTTGCATAATGGAAAGGCAGGCTTGTCCAATTCCTTCTCCCCAAGGTAATAGCCCCAGGATGTAATGGGAGGCCTTGCTACCAGTGCTGCTCATCAGGGGCTTGCAGGCTGGGTACCCCCCTTCTCAGTGTCCTTCATCTCTATTACTCAGTGAGGTCCCCCTAAGGATGCCTCACCTCCAAGGTCACTGTTGAGAACTGTTAGGAAGAAGGAGAATTGATCAGGCTGACATCATTGTGTTGCTCAGCCTCTTTGTCTCAGGAAGATGAGCCCAGAAGGGCTTCCTCTGTAGGGGCAGGCTGAGCCTGATTGCAGCAGGCTTCCCATCAGGCAGGCCAGAATTGTGGCTTCCCCCAGGATGACCACAGGACCCCACCCACACAAGGCTGCCTCTGGTCCCAAGCTGGGTGTGGCTCCGTCCTTATCCAACCTAGCAGCTTCTGCTTTCTCTCCTGTACTGTTAGGCTCTACCAAGGGCGGGGGGGCGGGTGTGTGTGTGTGTGTGTGTGTGTGTGTGTGTGTGTGTAAAATTATTTAACTTCTAAAGTGAATATTTACTTAGATAATAAAAGTCACAACAATGACACATTTAAGAAAACTGACAAATGCCACAAGCATTACAAAATCCAGGAGAGAGGAAACCCTATTTTTTTATTAATTGACTGCCTTTCATACCTCAATAATACATTTCCCCCTATGTTTTAGGCTACAAACTTCTTTTTTTTTTTTTAAGTTGAACATTTTCACTTTACCAATATTGACTGACAAGAGCTTCCTTTTTGTTGTTGTTGTTTTTTGGTTAATGCATACAGTAAAATGTGAAAAGTACACTGATCTTAAGTGTAGAGTTTGATGATTTTGTTACATATTCACATATTCATATAACCACCACTCAGATCAAGAGATACATATTTTTAAAATATTTTTTAGAGAGAGGAGATGTGTGCAAGAAATATCAATCAGTTGCCTCTTGCACAGTCCCCAACTGGGAACCTGGCACACAACCCCAGCATGTGTCCTGACTGGGAATGGAACTGGCAACCTTTTGGTTCACAGGCTGGCACTCAGCCCACTGAGCCACACCAGCCAGGACGAAAGAAGTTTTTTGTTTTTTGTTTTTAAGACTTTATTTATTTATATATATTTTTAGAGAGGGGGAGGGAGGGAGAAAGAGAGTAAGAGAAACATGGCTGTGTGAGAGAAACATTGATCAGTTGCCTTTTGCAGGCGCCCAAATGGGGACCTGGCTTGCACCTCAGGCGTGTGCCTTGATTGGAAATTGAACCTGTGACCCTCTGGTTCACAGGCCAGCATTCAATCTGCTGAGCCACACCAGCCAGGGCAAGATATAGGTATTTTTGATCTGCATTTGGGACTACGTGTATGCGGACAGCTGACCTAAGTTGTAGGTAGATTCTTGATTTCACGGTGGATCGGCTCCCCTAACCCCTGTGTTGTTCAAGGATCAACTGTAGAACATTTCTGACAAGCGTTTATTCTTAACCCAGTTTTATTACTAATAATACCATTTTTAACCATTAATTCAGGTCCAGGTATTAGGCTAAGTGCTTTATGTACATGCCATCACTTGATCCTTGCAACAAAGTACTACTACCATCTTAATTTTGCAGAGAAAGAAACAAAGCCTTGAGAATTTTAATGCCTTGCCAAAGTTCACCCAGAGAAGCAGGTGCCAGTGTGGCACTTGAACCCAGGTCTGCCAGACTCCAAGGCCTACATGCCTAACCACTGCCACGGTAGGAGGCACCTATGGGTACCTACTGCCTCCCCTATTTTTCTTTTATTTTGCTTGTGTTCTCCAGGAACTTCTGGGCTCCCCTTTAAAACTAGGACAGAATAATCTCCACTCTCCTGCAACTTCAGGGCCTGGTTCCTGTTCTCTGAGGAAGACATCAGAGGACTCTGTACCAGCCTACGTTTCTAGAGGCCACAGTGGCCACTGTGGAGGGCTTATGGGCCCTCCCTGAGAAAACAGCAGAACTCTCATTCTTGCCCAGGGTCCATGAGAGTAGAAAGTGCAGCTCGGCCCTGGGAATGCTCTTTATTTGGAGTTGGAGTGTAGAAGTCATGGCTTTGGAGTCAGACAGTCTTTGGTTCAAGTCCTGCTTCAGCCACTTCCTAGCCAAGTGACCATGAGCAGTTGATCTCTTAGAATGAGAGAGTTCCCTCAACTGGAATAGGAGGATATTAAGAACACGTTGCAGCCTGGCTGGTGTGGCTCACTGGACCGAGTGTCAGCCTATGAATCAAAAGGTCACTGGTTTGATTCCCAGTCAGGATACATGCCTAGTTGCGGACCAGATCCCCCCAGTTGGGGGTGTGCAGGAAGCAACCAGTAGATGTTTCTCTCCTCTCTCTCAATAAATAAATAAATAAATAAAATCCTTTCAAAAAAAGTTTTTAAAAAAGAAAAGGTTGCTCACAGGGTTGTTTTGAGGGTGAGATGAAATTGTGCTGTGCATATAGTGGGTACGCAAAGATTGTTGCATTTCCAACAGCCACAGGGGATGGTGTCCTTCCACGTTGGCCAGACTACAAACTGGGTCCAGCTCAGGAGAAAATCAACCACAATAAATTTAGGGTCAGTGGCAAATAAAAACAAGGATAGAGAAGAAGGGAGCCAGGGGGACGAAAGATCTGGGCAGAGAGAAACTGAAGTACAAGCTGCGAGTCCTGAGCTGGCACCTCAGGCTCAGGACCCAGTCTCTGCTGGGGCATCCTGCCTGCTGAGCCTTTAGGCCTCCCAGACAGTTCACAGCTGGCACCTGCCCACTCCAAGGTTTCCCTGCTTGTTGGAGGCTAATGAAATCCCCCTCTCCCCCTTTCCCCCTGCTCTGCCCTCCAAGCTGAGGCTGGTCCCAAGCTGATCCAAGTCCAGTAAACACGTCTCCACATCAGTGACCTCATGCTGAGGTGGCATGTGGCTCAGTCCAGGCTCCTTCTGCCAGGGGACACACAAAGACATGCACCCCACCCACCAGCCCCACTCCCAGCCCTCAGCAAGAAAAAGTACATTTTCTCTCCTGCCTCTCTAATTGGGGAGGCTGACAAGAAGGCTAAACCAAATCCCCATCCACACTGACCTAAGATGAAGAAAAATCATGAGTCCCCATGTATTGGGCCACGCTGGAGGTGGGTGAGCATGTGCAGTGAGTAAGTGCTAACTGCTTTACCTAGTCTTCCCAACGACCCTGGGAGAGCAGTGTTATTCCCTCCTTTTCACATATGAGGAGACTGAGGCTCTGAGAAGTTAACAGCCACAGCACAAAGCCAGTGCATGGCCATGGCAGGATCCAAACCCGTCTACATGGAATAAACTTGTTGTTTTAACTAGTACCTTTCCATTTAAATTAACCTTTAACTCAAAGACAAAGAAGTCAAGGCTCAGAGAAATTCAGCAAATTACATGCGATCACACAATTATTCCTTCACCTCTAAGTCTGCTAATCTCCCACACCCCTGTGCACTGCCCTCATGGTGCCTGTCATTGGTGCCTCAGATTGGAGCTGCTTGGGCAAGTGTCCCACCTCCCTGTTTGCTCCTTCCCATAGTGCCTAGTATGTGCCTGGCCACTGGCCTTCCTACATAGTCAGTGCTCACTAACTGAAACTAGTAATTCCAAATGGCTGCCAGAGCCTCTCCTCAGCCCCTGCCTCTGCAGGTCCCTTGGGCCCAAAGAAGTGTGATGACCTCAGATTGGGCCAAAGGCAATAACCAAAATCTGCAGGCATCCAGCCTCAGGGTAGCAGCCAGAAGGCCCCACAGATAGTCTGATTTAATCCCATAATGGAATGTGACTCAGATAAGGCTTTTATCAATCCTTCCTGGCTATGAAAAAAAGACCTTCCCAGAGTCTAAAGCAGTGGTCCCCAACCTTTTTGGAACCAGGGACGGGTTTTTCTATGAACAGTGAGGGAAGGGGTGGGGAGAACAGCAGACAGAGCTCAGGTGAACTTCACTCACAGTCTGGTTCCTAACAGGCCATGGACTGATACTGGTCTGTGGCCCGGGGGTGACCCCTGTCATAGAGGGATGCCTTGCACTGACTTGGAGCTGCCCAAGGGTCTCCAAAGGCCTGGCCCCTGGAAGGCCTAGGAGAAAGTGGAGGTATCAAGGGACACTCAGCGGTATTTGGCTCCAATTTTCATGACCAAGGGAACAGGAGCGAAATCCATATATTCAGACACAGAGGACATAAAATTCTTAATAACACTTAATATTATAACAATAAAAATAATAACAACTATTATTCATTAGGCACTGTACTAAGCTTTTTAATGCATTAAGTCCTCACAAAATGCCCATACAGTCAGTACCATTATCATCCTTATTACAAAAGTGGACACCAGACTCAGGCAAGTAAGTTGCCTGCCCAAGGTCTCACAGTTGCTGAAAAAGAAGAGCTGGGACCTGCATCTAAATCGTCCTGACTCCAATGCCCTGACTCCTCTGCAGCCTGCTAATTACCCATATTGCTCATACACAATCACTCTTCCTCACATACTCCTTCACCGCCCCCCCCATCTTTGTTTGCCAGCACCTCATTTGCTTCCCTTCTTCATGGAAGAATTCCAGGAAGCTTTATGTAACCACAAGCTGCAGCCTCCCCATCACCCCAAAAGGGAAGAAATAAAGGATACAGCAAGGTAAGCTGACCAATCAGGAGCAAAGGGGCTATACACCACCCTCCCAAACCCTAGGGGCCAAAGGCAAAGTGAAGTCTGGCCTTGGGCCAACTGCTCTCTCTGTCCCTCCCCCACTCCCCAGCCCCAGCCTTCCCACCCTCACTTTTCATTTTTTCTAGATCAACTTTCCTTTCCAGCCCCTACCCCACTGGTCTTGTTATCCAAGAACACTTCTAAGTACCCATGTTAGCAATAGACTAGGGATTTACCTCCCTTGCCAGAGAGGAACATGTATGATGCAATATTAATAGTCACACCAGATAACACTGAGCACTTACTATGGGCCAGACACTTTCCTTTCATTTTGAGCTTGAAAATGCGAGCAGAACACATAGTAGCTTTTATGTCAATTACAATGAGACTAAGTCAGACAAGAGGAGGGATTCTGAGCAAGCCCCCCCAAGATGTGCCTATGTGGTGTGCAGATTATTTTGAGCTAAAGGCAACCAAGACCCTGCGGGCTCAAGAGAAACTTTTCCTCCCATGCTTAACTGTCTAGAAGAATTTAAATTAGAATATAAGAACTAAAACCAGAAATGACTTTTTACCTTACCTAGGTGGCAGGGCAAACTACTAATCACTGAACACATGCTCTCCCTGCAACTACCTTATTTATTTATTTGTTTGTTTGTTTGTTTGTTTGTTTGTTTTTAGAGAGAGAGGAGGGGAGACAGAAAGAGAGGAAGAGAAAAATCAATGTGTGAGGCATGCCCCCCATTCAGGGATCTAGCTGGCAACCCAGGCATGTGCCCTGATAGGGAATCGAACCAGCAACCTTTCAGTTCCCAGGCCAGCGCTCAAGCCACTGAGCCATACCAGGCAGGGCTCAGAAGGTCTTATATACCCATTTTCCCTTTCTGTCTCTGAACTTCTCATGCATGTGGGGTTTCTGACTCTCTCTTGTATATGAGGCTTCCATACATATGTATGTATTAAATTTGGTTTTCTCTTATTAATCTGCCTCATGTCTATTTGATTATTAAACCAGCAGGAAGAACCTTGAGGACAGAGGAATTTTCCTCCTCCCCCACATAACATTCTACAAACTTCTCTATGGACTAGGCCAGTACTCTCTCAGGAGACAGAGGAATGTGGGACCAAAGAATTGGACTCTGGACTCAGGCCAATTCGCATCAGAGGTCAGCTCCATTACTGACTAGCTGTGCATTTATAGAGAACCTAATTCTGAGTCTCAGGTTCTTCATCTATAAGAAGTATATAATAACAGTTCTTATCTATGAAGGTTGTTGAGAGGAGTAAAGAAATGATGTACATAAAGTGCTTAGCAAACTCCCTCACCCCTAATGATCAAAGTATAGCAATTATGATTACTTATTATTATAATGCTAAGGTGAATAGCTAACTAATTCCAAACATTTTTAAGCTCTTCAGACCTAAGCAGGATTTTTTTTTAATTACATGGTTGTAGTTGATTAGACTTAAAACTACTGTGCTCCTTGGGATTAATAGGTCAAGGGCTTTCCACATCATTCTGCCTGCTGCTTGGAAGGGACCTTGTTTGGAGCTGTTATAACAGAAATGGTTGATGGTGAGCACATACAGATCTCAATATCTAGACTTGGGCATGAATTAGCACAGGGAGAGCCAGCGAGGCAGCCTTTCTGGATTTGTTTGCCTCATCTACTAGTTTGCTAGGGTTGCTGTAACAAAGTATCACAGTGGCATAAACAACAGAAATTTATTGTCTCCAGTTCTAGAGGCTGGACATTCGAAATCGAAGTGTCAGTAGGGTTGTTTCCTTCAGAGGACTGTGAGGGAGAGTCTGTTCCAGGCCTCCCCTCCAGCTGGGGGTTTCCACTCTTCTCATCTAACTGCTTTTCAATATCTCTACACCATTAGAATCCTCTTAAAAATTACCATTTTCCTTTCCAAAGCTTTCAAACTGCTTTTCAGTCCTGAGATAGCCATACTGAAGGCTCAATGTTTATTCGAAAAATTGAATAGGCACTAGGCTTTGAGAAAACCACAACAAGACCGAGTCCCTTACCAGGTCAAAGTGAATACCAGAGCATTTGCTTTAATTTTAATTTTAGAGCATTTCCCTTTAAAATCTGGCTCCAGCAGCAAGCCTTGTCATACCTTTATGATCACAGTCACTAATAAAACACTTACAGATTTGAACCTACATACATGCCAGGCACCGGACAAAGAGTTTTGTATGCACTATTTCATTTAATACTCAGATCAATGATATGAAGTGGGTACAGTCTTATACCCATTTTACTGATGGGAATAATAGACTTTTAGAAACATACACTCTCAGATAGCCTTTCTCCCCTTTACCTGCTTCTTTATCTCAGTGTAAGTCCTCTAACACCACTCATCCTCGACATCCTTTTAAAAATTGTATGATCATGTAATGCAATTTTTGAAAACCTCCAGGTGCTGTCAGTATAATGACAAAATATCCAAGATACGTAGGTAAAAAATATTTCTAGCCCTGGCTGGTGTGGCTCAGTGGATTGAGCACTGGCCTGTGAACCTAAAGGATGCTGGTTCAATTCCCAATCAGGGCACATGCCTAGGTTGTACGACAGGTCCCCACTTGGGGGCATGGGAGAGGCAACCTATTAATATATCACATTGATGTTTCACTTCCTCTCTTTTTCCTTCCCTCCCCCACTCTCTAAAAATAAATAAATAAAATCTTTTAAAAAAATGTTTCTCAACTAGTTTGTGGTTGACATTGCTTAATAACTGGTCTGACTGATGCATGCTTAATAAATTACTGAGGTAAGGGTGTGTTTTGAGTATATAAGCTCATTTCTAAGAAGACTGAATTAAAAATTTTTTTTATTGATTGATTTGAGAGAGAGAAAGAGAGAAACACTGATTTGTTGTTCTACTTATTTATGCATTCACTGGTTGATTCTTGTATGTGGCCTAATAGGGATCAAACCCACAACCTTTGTGTATTGGGAGCACGCTCTAACCAATTGAGCTACTAGCCAGGGCTTCATTTGAGGTTTTTTAATGGCAGTACTAGTTCTGGAATCTACATGACTTCCCACAATTGATTGGTTCAGTTCCCAGGAGAGGAATCTGATTTGCCAGCTTACATTGAATGTTCACCCCTGGTCCCCATGTGGCCAAGGGGACAGGACCACATGGTACATACTTGGCTGTCCATGTCTAGCTTTTTGGCAGGGACTATGAGTGGGAACAATTCCTGGGATGACAAAGCAAAGCATGTATATTCAACAACTCTGGAGACTATAATGACCTAGTTGACCAGACTCCTTATATTGTTCCAAAACATTAGCTGGCAGATAAATTTGTGAACAGTTCTAATAATGGCTACCATTTCTTAAGTTCTCATTCTAGCATCTAATTTAACCTTCACAACAGCCCTTCCTGACAGGCATTATCATTCCTATCTTACAGATGAAGAACCTGGAGATCAGAAAGGTTATGTGAGAAGTAGGCAAGTCACAATGAGCTAGGATTGAAAACTGCGTCTATTTGACTCCAAGTCTTGTGCTCTTAATGTCCAAGGGAAGGAGGCTTATACTATTGTGGTGAAAAGCAGGTTTCAGCTACTACTCTCTAGCAGCAATCTCGAATACAGGGTCTGGCACAAATAACACCCCTTTTTTATCACACAATCTTGTATTACAAAATCATAAGCATGTCATTCGGTAACATAACAATATCACACTCAAGCACACCATATGACATTTTAAGTGAAATGTTCAAATTAAAACTATAAATTATTATACCCATATTATTACCCTACCAACCACACTCAAGCAGGCCTTACTTCTGCTGCACCCTGTATATTTGTAAAGTCTACAAACTTCCTCAAACTCCGTTTACATCAATGGCTCATATGAGCCTCCAGCCACCTGTGTGATAGTCAAGACAGGTTCAAATGAAGTGCCTTGTCCACAGGTGGGACTCCCAGCCCCAGGCTCCAGGCTGTGGTGGCTGAAGACCTGATCTGCGACCTGCAACTGTTCAGTCATCATGGGCAGTGTCTGTCTGGTCTCCCGGTTCTCCAGAATCATAGGAGATTGTGTAAGTTAAGCAGCTCCTCTCTCCAACTCCCACCCCCACCATAAAGCACCCACCCCCAAGTAAACTTTGGCCTCTGTAGCCCCTTTGCAAGGAATAGAAGATGGCACCCACCCCCTGCCCCCACCTCTCTTCCATCAAGTTCAGAAAGGAAAGCACAACAAAGATTTCTGGTTCAGGGAGAAAGCTACCTCCTTTACACTTGGCTTCTTTTCCATTAAGATTGAAAGTTGCAAATCAATCAGGAGAAAATTGCCCTCGGGACTGTTGAGCAGACATCTTCGCTCAAATCAGACCCTGCATGCATGTGTCAAAAGCACCTCACACTCTCATTCATTGCCAGCCAAGTCTCTGGGGCAGTGCAATTGATTTAGGAGCATTCACTCAGGTCTAACATTCGCTGCACACATCTTCTGTGTATTGTAGCTGCCAAGCAAGCCATCTGATTACTACTTCTCACTCACTCACTGGTCCAATGGACAAGGTGAATCTATATTGTAGATAAGGAGAATACGGGAGAATGCAAGACAAAGCTGCTGTCCCCCACATTCCAGGATTACCAAGCTGAGAAAGCAGAGGTACTAAAAATTCTCCACGTTTGAAAAGAGCAAGGGAAGGAACTATCACTGAATTTCTACCACATGCCAGGTATTCAGCATACGTGAGTGCATTTAATCTTTACAACAACTCTAGTAGGTTGATGCTATTAATACCTTTATTTACAGGTATAAACAATATTTTAACTATCGAAAGTAGAATTTCTTAAACATAATAATAAATTATGAATAGGTTTTATGAGTGGAACATAATCTTTAAAACTAATTTCCCTCACAGAGGAAGGGACCTGGGAAGAGCTCCCTGAGCAGAGTGGTTCAATGGTCATCACTCTCTTACTGCTTTGCTTCACTGTCATCTTCTATAAGAAACAAAGTGCACTTCTGTGGTCAGGGGCGGATCTGGATTTCAATCATGGCCCTTCTGGTAATCAGGAAAATGAATTCACTCTCAGTATTCCAACAGAAGGAATTCAGCACAGGGAATTTAATACGGTGGCCACTCAGGTGATGGAAGAACTGAGAAGCCAAACAGGGGAAAGTGAGGTGACCCAGAGATTAGCAAAAGAAGAAAACGACCACCAGTCCTGGTCTGCAGGCCGAAGGACAGAGCTGGTGCAGGGGTTTAGAACAAGCACCCCTGGACGTGCCTCTGTGGTACACAGATTATTTTGAACTAAAGCCAACCAAGACCCTATAGGCTCAAGAGAAACTTACCCACTCCTTAACTATCTAGAAGAATTTAAATTAGAAGCCTAGCCAATGATAAGAGCTATCACCAGAAATAACTTTTTATGACTTATCTATATGGCAGGGGAAACTACTAATTACTGAATGTGTGCTCTCCCTGAAACGATCTTCTGTAGCCCCAAGGTGCTTTACGTCTTCCTCTTTCTGCCTCTGAACCTCTTGTGTATGTGGGGTCTCTCACTCTCTCATGTACATGGGGGTCCCATACATATGCAATTAAATTTGGTCATTTTCTGTTGCTAATCTGTCTCATGTCTATTTGACTATTAGATCAGTGAAAAGAATCTTTTTTTTAAAGAAAGTATGGTTACTTTCAGGCCTTTATTTGAAGATTCTATTTATTTATTTTTAGAGAGAGAGGAAGGGAGGGAGAAAGAGAAGAAGAGAAACATCGATGTGCAGGAGAAACATAGACCGGTTGCCTCTCTCATGCCCCCAACCAGGGACCTGGCTTGTAACCCAGGTATGTGCCCTGACTGGGAATCAAACTGGGTGAACTTTTGGTTTGCAGGACAACACTCAACCCACTGAGCCACACCAGTCAGGGCTCAGAAAGAACATTGAGAGTCCAGGAAAGTTTCTTTCTCCCCCACACTGCCAAGGCTGGGGACATCCTGGCTCTTCCTGTCCTCGGCCCTCCAATCTTGTGCCCGTGGCTCCCAATCTCCAAACTCAGCCAAGACCCAGCAGACAAAGACGCTTGGGAAATGCAGCCTGCTGGGAGGTGGGATAGGGTAGAGGAGTGGGAGTGGCCCATCTATGACACAGTATCAGAAGGGGAGCAATGGATCTGAGGCCAAACAGGCAAATGATGGGCCCAGGTCTTGCTAATTGCAAATTTCTTCTTTATAAAATAGTTCTATTTCACAGGGTTGTTGTGAGAATTAAAGGGGCAAACCTAAATAAATATTAGTACAGTCCCCAGCATGTACTATGGAGGCAGCTAAAAGTAATTTTTCTCTAGATGGGAAAACCAAGATGCAGAGAGATTAGGTGATTTGCTCATCTTGGGCAGGCCACTTCATTTCTTTGAGCCTGTTTCCTCACCCTACCAACTCACTGGGCCACTGAGGGCTTCATTCTTCCTGTAAATATTTACTGAGCACCTGTCATGTTTGGGGCTGTGTGGGTGCAAGGCATGCCTACCCAGTCCTTGTTCTCCTGGAGTTTACCACCTGCTGGGGAGAAAGACATTGACCAGAAAGCTGTGCAAGATGACACTGTGATTAAGTCCATGAAGGAGAAGTAAGTACTGGGAGAGTGGGTTACACTGTGGCCTGGCCTCTTCTGGGGAGGTCAGGGAGGCTTTCCTGTGCCAGTCACTGGACTCAAAGGATGAGTGGGAGGGGGCTTGCTGAGGACTCGGGTCAGAGTGCGCTAGGGAATAGCACAAGGAGCACTTTGGAACGTTTCATTCACATCGTCCCCAGCCTTTTCTGGGTCAGGTTGCGATGCTGGCCCGGGAGGACCTCCTGCACCCCACCCCGCATGCATCCCGCCCCTCGCAGGGCCTCCGGGCGGCTCAGTCGGGATAGCCTTCGTCGGCACCTGCCCTGCCTGGCTGTGCACCGCGTCCGGCCGGAGCCGCCAGACCTGGGCGCAGCTCCTGCGCTTCGCAGCCCCGCGCCCCGGGCGGCCGTTGATAGTCCACTAATGCGTATCGAATTTTTGTTGAATTCGGCTCAAGGATCGCTCAGAAAGCGCGGCGGGGGCGCTGCCAGATCCTCTTAATTCCCTTTGCATCGATCCCGCCGTTAATGACATAACCTTCTACCCTAATTAACGGACAACTGCATTAGGCGGCACGCCTCCTCTGCACGCGCCCTGCGGCTTCCCCACCACGGCTCCGCCCGTGCGCGTGCCAAGTGTGGGACGCTACAGTCACCGCCCCAGCTACACCCAGGGTGCTGCTAAGGGGCAGGAGAGTTTCAGGGTTTGGTGCCTCTGCCAACTGTCTCAGTCAAAAAATGTTTGCCATTATGTTGTTGCTTACTGTGTACCAACACTGGGCAAAGCACTTAATACTTTAGCTTACAGATTCATTACCAAGACTCGAGGGGGAGAGAGAGGAAATTGGGGCTCAAAGGTGGAGAAACACACAATAGCCAAAGATATGCAGCAAGCTACTGAGGGAGGAGGGGCTCCCACCTGTCCTACCCAAGATGGTGCCCTTAACTCCTAGGCTACCTATCCTACAACACATGACTGAGACTGTACTACATAGGAAATACCTACTAAGTGTGAAGTGCTTAGCAGACTAGCTGGCACATAAAACGCACTCTGTAAATTTTTGTGTGGCAGGATAACTTATTGAAATATTAATGCAGGATTACTCTCCTTTGGCTCCCCTCTCTTGCTGCCTGTGACTTTTTGCCAAACACAAACACAGGTGTCCTAAATTTTGTATAATTTACAAAGTTCTCCTTCTTCTGTCCCTCTCCCTCTCTCATACACACACACACACACACACACACACACACACACACACACACGGTCCACTGGAATCAGGGCAGGACTTAGCCCTGGTTTCATTTATAAAATAGAAATATTACCTTTAGTTCTGTTTAAGATATACTTTCTAATCCCTACTCCCTGCAAGCACGATGTACTAGGGATTTCGTGGTGATGGTATTTATCTGGGCAGGACCTTTGCACATGCATTTCAGATTACTGAAATGACTTGGCTGTTCACTCTGATTCTCTTCATCCTGGTTTGTATGCCTTTATTTTCATTTTGTTGTATTGTCTATTTTTTATAAGACACTTCAAATCTCTTCTGGGATAAGGCAAAATATTAAATAATATATTTAAAAGTAAAACAAATGAGCCCTGGGTGGTGTGGCTCAGTGGACTGAGTGCCAACTTGAGAACCAAAGCATCGCTGGTTCGATTTCTAGTCTAGGCACCTACCTGGGTTGTGGGCCAGTGCCCCAGTAGGGGGCGCACAAGGGGCAACCACACATCAATGTTTCTCTCCCTTTTTTTCTCCCTCCCTTTCCCTCTCTAAAAATAAATAAATAAAATCTTAAAAAAAAATAAAAGTAAAACAGATGAAATAGCAATTTAAGTGTCTGGTCAATATATATGATGTTGAAATGGCATTTGATGGTGAGGAAACTGAGGCTGGGACAGGTTCATGGACTTATTCCAGCCTGGCAATGAAACTTCAGGACTGGAAATGCTCTGTCCATGCTTTGTCCACCACCTCCAGTCTTCCCTTCTGCTTGCTGGGAGTCATCTTCCCACCCAAATCCTAAGACTTCATACTGTCCACTTCCTGCAGGAGAAACCCAGATTTGACAAGTCGCTAACACCCAACTATAGGGAACCTATCCATGTGTAATGTGATCTAGTGACTCACCTCTGGTTCTGAACGCAGACAGATGTGCGTGGCGTGCAGAGAACATCCGTGTATAGGTCTCCCATGGGGAATCAGGCCTGCATTGTACCTAGGCCACTTTGAGACTTGCTTTTGCTAAAAACTCCCTCACCCTGAATTGAGGAAACAAATGTTTACTGCACATCTTTAAAGTAACTTCCTAAAATCTATGCTAAATCTCTCAAGTTTGGGTATAACCAGTTCAGCCTCTTTTCCCTTCACATTTGCAAATAACCTTTATCTTGAAGGGATTAGCAACATTCTTTCTTTTGTTATGGTAACCACCTAAAGCGAACCTGTGCATAGTAAAGGAGGACTCTCCTTGATATAATCTACCTAGAATATCCAGGCGAGGGGTCCATGCAGGCTGGCCCTCTCTCACACTCTTTCTCTCTCTCTCAGAGAGCGGCCACGTAGGCCCTGTTTCTCTTACTGAGAGAGCGGCTCGACATCCCTTTTTCTCCACCTGATTCCTTTAGTCCTGCGTGAATTTGTTCGCCACTTGTCCGGGGATATAGGACAAGCATTCCACAAGGACACGTGGTCCTGCCAGATGGGACCGCGACATCCAACACTAAAGTAAATATTAGGTCAATAAATCCCCAGCCAACCATTTCCTCTTCCTCTGACAAACCTATCAGATGACACTTTTAAACAACAGGGCCCATGATTTTCTAGATCAAGAGACTGAAGCCTGGCAAGATTAAGCAATTTGCTTGAATTCACCCAGCTGATGAGGTACAGTTGACCCTTGAATCACAGGTCTGAACTGCACGGGTCCACTAATGCATGGGTTTTTTTTTTTTCCAATAAATACCTGTTGGAGTAGCAGACATTAAGGACAAGCAGCCTGCATTGATCTACACCATTTATATAGGGGACTTGAGCAGCTGCTGATTTTGGTATGGGGAGGGGTCTTAGAACCAATGGCCCCGTGGATACAGACAGACAACTTAAGTTTGTGGGAAGTCAAAAGTTCTGTCTGAATTTTCTGCTGCATGGGGATGGGGAGGGAGTGTCAGTTTCCCTCACCCCCACATCAGTCAAGGGTCAATTGTGGTTGTGCTGAGATTCACACCCAGCTCAAGCTGGATTCACTTTCCATTGTGGTCTTCTCACTACAACATGCTTTCACTGAACCAGAGAGCTGCATTCCCTAAGACGTGACATGTAATTCCTGAGGAATTAAGAGCATTTGATTTGGCCGAGGAAGGGGCTCCTTTCTGGGCTCCTTCACCACATAGTTCCCCCGTAGGAAAGGGGGTTGGTTGGGGGGCCAGCCTGAATCAGTCTCTTTCAGAAGACACAAGGAGGCATTGTGGTGGAGACTGTTTAAAGGGCAGGCAGAATCTGCCTGGGGCACTTGGGAAATGAGGCAGACCTCCTAAATGCCACTGAGAAGGAGGAAAGAGATGCCTCCCTTCTGACATCCCACTGTAGGATAGGATCATCTCTCCGGCTTCCTTCCCTTCCTAAGAAGCACTTCTATTGCCCACCTCCATCAGTTGAGCTTCTCTCTCCTTTCAGATCTCACTCACTTGTTGCCTCCTCCTGAAGCCCCCACCATGGATTAACTGCCCCTCCCTCAGGAGTCTCACAGGCCTTGGGTCACATGCACTTTCACAGCATGCACAGAGCCTGCTACAAATCCACTTGCCAGGGATTAGCTCTGTGAATTTAGGCCAGTTTACCTTCTAGACAGCTGTTTCTCCATCTGTAAAATGGGAATAATAGCACCTCCCCTCAGAGGGCTGTGAAGAAGTTTAAATTAAAATATGCATGCAGAATGAAAAAATATACCTATGTATATTCATGGCTTAACTCTCTCCTCTGAGGAGCATGGAGGGCAGGAGGAGTCTGGCCAGGTGGCTGCTTGTGTATACAATACAGAAAGACAGATGGGGAAAGAGAATGTTAAGTTTTGCTATGTTGAGCAAAAAGGAAAAAAGACTCATGGACATGGACAACAGTGTGGTGATTGTGGGGGAGAGAGGAGTATAAGGAGACTAAATAGTAATGGGAAAAAAAATACAACCAAAATTTTTTTAAAAAAAGGACTGAATCAGTGCCTCCCAAAGGCCCTTCACCTTGACCTGCACTGTATTAGCCCAGAAACCTGAGAAGTCCTCCAAACTCCAACCTCCACCCTTACCAATTTAGGAGAGAGCTTACATCAACATGTACAAGAGAACAAAAATGTTAAGATTATAGGCTCTGGAGTGATAGAAAACAAAGTTCAGATCCAAGGTGGATGACCTTGGATACGTGATTGAAATTCTCTAAAATGCAGTTACCTCATGAAGTGGACACCATAGTACACTCTGGAGATCCCCCTTCAAGAACGGATTTTGTGCCCCAGACTTTGGGAGTGGTATTGGCCGCAAACCTTTGTCTCTCCACCCCTTCTTGTGGGCCTTGCTGCAGAAGATCACCTGGTCTAAGACACTCCCCTTCCCATGACAGTCCTTATCAACAACTCATTAATGCAGGAATACAAAAGCTTAGCTATCGTGGCCCAGCTTTAGAATAACTCTGAAGGGCTCCTCTCCAGTCAGAGTCTCTGTGGGGGAATAGTTCTTGGATCTGCATTACCGCTCAGACTCCACCTCTGCTCATACCTTCTTCTATCGTCTTCCTTCCACACGTGTTGGTTCTAAAGGCACTCCTTAATAAACACCGAGCACATTAAAAAAAAGTTTTGGCCCTGGCTGGTGTGGCTCAGTGGATTGAGTGCAGGCCTGCGAACCATGGGGTTGCCGGTTGGATTCCCAGTCAGGGCACAAGCCTGGGTTGTGGGCCAGGTCCCCAGTTGGGGGCATATGAGAGGCAACCACACACTGATATTTCTCTCTCTCTCTTTCTCCCTCCCTTCCCCTCTAAAAATAAATAAATAAAGTCTTTTAAAAAAAAGTTTTGCTGTGTATTTTTTAAGATTTATTTAAAAATTATTTAAAAATTTATAAAAATTATTTAAAATTTCAAAAAATATTGTGGATGCAAGATTGATACCATGCAGAGAGACCATGAGGCAGCTCAGCTTTTAAAAGGATACACAAGCAAAGCTCTTAGTGCAGTGTTTGACACATACCAAATACTCCAATAATGATGTCTCTCACTATTATTTGTCTATCTGTCTCCACTACTAAACTTCTCCTCATCTCTGTGCCAACCTACCATTTGCCCTAACCAGCCCATGGTGAATACTCAGCAGGAAGAAGCCTCTACAGGAAACTGAAAGCCAACCAAAATCTGGGAAGATCAGGCTCATGGAACAAATGCCCTGACACTTTGGCTGACCACAGCATCTGGGACAGGGGTCAACACCCGGAAGGGGCTATTTGCTGGTATTCCTCTGTGGAGGATGGGCTCTTCCCTTCTGCTTGTCACTGTTTCCAGGCCAGACACAGGCTTGCTTTATCTTCTCACCCATACACACTGACCTCTGCGCCCTGGGATGTCATCGAGGGGGCGAGGGGTCATGTCACTCCCAGTGGTCAGGGATCAGAGTTCTGCATACCAGTTCCCCAAGATTTCATCACAGTAGTTCTGTAATTCAGTGTGTGCTCAGAGGAGACCCACTGCCCCCAAACCATGGAGAGATGAGTGACAGGAAGACCTGGGAGCACCTTCCCTCACAGAACTTCAGTCAGAGAAGGTTGCTCATTATCCCTCCCAACACTGTCTGCCTTTTTCAGTCTTTGCACATGCTCACACTGATCCTAGGGTGCCCTCCCCCCATTTCTGTATAATAAACCCTACTCATTCTTCCAGGCCCAACCCAAATAGCTTCTCTTCCAGGAAACCATCTCTGCAGCCTAAAAGAGCTCCCTCTGAACCCTCATCATGGCCTCTGTTGCAATTTAGGAAGTGGGGTCTTACCCTAACATTGGAGAAATACGGCGTGGACCAAAGATGGTGGCTGAGAGTCAGGAAGGTTGCAGTTCGATTTCTGGATCAGCTACTTGTTAGTCCTATAACCTTGGACAAGTGGTCTGCCTCCCTAAGACCCTTTGTAAAACAAGGAAAATAAAATAGGGTAGTTCTGAAAAGTAAATGAGATAATGTTCATTAAGCCATTAGCATGGTGCTTTGCACACATTAAGCTCTTAATAAATGTTAGCTATTATTATTGTCTCTGTCTCTCTTCCACCCTCACACCCACCCATGGTATGTCAGATAAAGCCATGATCAGCTCAATGTCTGAGGTGGAATTTTATTGTAAAGAGTCTCCCAGGTTCCAGATGTGAATAGGCTTCCTCCTGAGAGAAGCAGAGATGTTGAAAAGAGACTGGAATTTCCAAGGATCAGAGATTCCAAGAGAGGAATGAGGGTGAGAGCCTATGACTGTAGGTCAGAGGGCATATAGAGGCAAAGATGGAGGGTTATCAGACAAGGATATTGGCAATGTTTTTGTCGGAAAAGAAAACCCTTTTCCTCTACCCTCTTAGAACTGGAGGCCTGTGAATGAAGCTAATAAGACAGATTAATGGGGGGAAAGGCACAATTTTTATTAATATTTACCTGCAGAGAAGAAGTAAAACTCAAGTCTTGGGGTTAGACTAAGAGCTTTATAGACCCCCCTCCTGTTAAATTGAATTTTGAGAGAGAGAAACATTGATCTGTTCTTCCACTTATTTATGCATCGATTGGTTGATTCTTGTATGTGCCCTGACTGGGGATCAAATCCACAACCTTGGTGTATGATGATGCTCTATCCAACTTAGCTACCTAGCCAGGGCCTTATATACCCCTTTAACAAAGAAAGAGGCTTTGGGCTCCAAGGGACAATAAATTGTGGGGAAGTGACTAGGAAATATATGGGGGAAACTAATGGAAGGGCTATTTAAGTAATGTCCATTTATGCAAATTCATCGTGGTGTTAATTCCCTGTCTTTAGTTATGCCCTGCTTTCAAGGAGATAAGGAGTGTGCAGAGAGTTCTTCCTGCCTCTGTTGATTCTCTCTTTTTTTATTACTAAAGGTTTTATTTATTTACTTTTAGAGAGAGGGGAAGGGAGGGAGAAAGAGAGGGAGAGAAATATCAATGTGTGGTTGCCTCTTGAGCGCCCCCTACTGGGGACCTGGTCTGCAACTCAATCATGTGCCCTGAGTGGGAATCAAACTAGTGACCCTTTTATTCACAGTCTGGTACTCAATCCACTGAGCCACACCAGCCAGGGCTGCCTCTGTTTATTCTTAATCGCCTTCAAGTAACAATAATCCTCATGCCAAAGTGGCATATTTTGGGGTGGCATATTCTGATTCTCTTCACTTTGCCTTCTTCTTCAACTGCAAAGACCAGAAATCTAGTAAGCCCCAAACTAGCAAAGCCACCTTCTACAGCCATAATGAACATCTCAGATCTAGCTCCCAGAGCAGTTCTCAGATGCAAAGAAGCTGCAGTACCTGCCCTGTGTCCCTATATTCCCATCCCTTCAGAGCATCTAAGAAGGAAGCTCAGAGAAAACACTCCTAGGCCAGGAAGAAGCCATAAATGAAGCAGATCTGGACCTCAGGAGATTAAGATTCACCCCAATTTTCTGACAAGGGTCTCTGCCTTTGGTGGTACTGGTGAGCCACAATGACTTCTCTGAGAATTGCCCTCCACTAAAAGGCCTGGGATCCCGTAATTCCTTTAGTAGCAAGTGGATATGCTTTCTTTACCCAGCTGATAGGGCTGGGTTGGAGCCTTGATCCAGAAAAGCCAATTTAGAACCTGTGTACAAACAGATTTTCCATCAATTTGGAATTGGGATAGGAGATCATTTAGCTGAAGTCACAGGACCTGGAAGGTCATGTAGAGGAAGTAGGTCTGCAAAGAGAATGAAGTGGATGGTCCGTGATGTCTAGGTCTTCAAGAGATAGGGCTCAAATCCTGGCTTGTGTGGCTCAGTGGATTAAGTGCCAGTCTGAGAACCAAAATGGTCATCGGTTCGATTCCCAGTCAGGGCATATGCCTGGATTGTGGGTCAGGTCCCCAGTGCAGGGGTGCACAAGAGGCAACTACACATTTATGTTTCTCCCCTTCTCTTCTTCCTTTCCCCTCTCTCTAAAAATAAATTTTAAAAATCTTTAAAAAAAGAGATAGGGCTCAAAACTGGTTCCTGACTGGCCAATTCCAGCTCCCCTGAGGCCTGGCTGAACTTCCTGGGATTGAGCTGCATGACTCCCTCTCACTAAGTAATTCTAATGTTTCTGTTACTTGCAGCTAAAAGACCCTTGGCTAAGGCACTTTCTTGGACTTCATGGCTTGTACAAGGGCCCTCAGGGCCTGAGCTTCAGACCCAGAGCTCTGGCTTCCATCCTGGAGTTCAGTCCTTGAATAGTGAATCTCCCAGAGGCAACATGCCCAGACAGAATTCAGCCCACATTTGGAAGGAGAGCCACCACCATCACTCACCACTGTTCCAGGGCAGGGAGTGGAATACAGGGTACCCACAGATCCTCTCCCAGAAATAACAATAGCAATAGCTGACACTGCTGGAACCATGCTGTTATAATTATTTCCAGTCCTCAAAACAACCCTGATTGGTTTTAAATGTTTTTACTATTATCTAACTTAAAATGTACATGGAGAGCAAAACAAGCATAAATTCCTCATGCTTATAAGCTTTTATGGAAATAGGAAGCCAAAAGATTGCCAACCAAAACCACTAAAACCGATATAAACATTAGTTGATATTGCCAATTAGTTTTTAACTGCAATTAAATTGCTGATGTTCTATATATTAAAAATAAAGCAAACAAAAACTGTAACCCTTTAAGTTAGGTATTCCTATTGGCACCCCCACTGTAGATGAGGAAATGGTGGCTCAGAGGGGTAAAGAATATTTCCCAAGGTCAAACAGCTGAGCATTATAATCAACCAAGATAACTATAGAGTCCCAGCTGCCCAAACTTGAGGACTGGCTGCCAGTGTCCTGGGCTGCCCCTTCATTGAAATGGGGCTCACGAGTGGGTAGGAATAGATCTTGAAAAATACAGCCTGGAACAGAGCAAGTGCTTGTTAAAGGTTCGTTGACTGACTGAATGATTGAATTTGAAGATATGTAGTTGCTTAAAATATAGTCTGCTTCACCCTGACAATGCAGAGGACTACAATTCAGTACTCTTTACTTATCACTGTTGCCAGCAGCCCTTCCCACCTTGTTACCCAGAAGCTAGTCTAATGGCATTAACCATCCCAGGCAGCCAGGATACCATTAAGAGTTTCAGTACAGCCTCTGCGCCCCCACCCTCGGTCTTGGCTCTGGGCCCTGGGCTGGGAGAGTGGTCTGGTTGTTTACCAGGAATTTGGACCTTCTTCAGAGAAAAGCACAGATGACCTATTAGTCTAATTCAAGCACTTAGCAAGAAATGACTGTACCATTCACACCCCAGCCCTAGACTAATGGAGCCAAAGAGCCAAAGTAAATGGAGAGGTCTTGACAGCTCAGAGATCTTCCTGAGAGGGGAAGAAGGGGAAGTTCCAGCCAGTGCCCCACTGGACTTTGCATGGAGGCAGGTTATTTGGGTATTTCCTGGGGCAGGGTGGGCTACGGGGAAAATGTATAAGGAGAGGCCTCCCTATTTCACCCATCACTCTGGCAGCTACTCTACACATCCTACCTCTAGTCACCTCCTCATTGCCTTAAAACTTGGTTGGAGAAAAATAGAAAAACAAGTAAATATCCGTCAATGCAGGACTGGTTAAATAAAATGTGTATGTAGAAAAGTGCGTTCATACAAGTCCATGTTATACAGGTGATAAAAAAGATGATGTAGCCCAAGCTCTATTCATGGACGCTGAAAGATGCTAAGACTTACACTTTGATATGTAGCATCTACCTCCACTTAGGTAAAAATTATACATACTCATAAATTCTCATGTGCACAGAGGCACAGGGAGCAGGTTTGGAAGTTTGAGAGTGAGATTTAAAGATTTTTAATTTCTTCTTGACAATTACCTGTATCATCCAAATTCTCTACGAAAACCTTACACTTTAATTGCTAATTTATTTGAGTTCTTACTACATATCAGTCACAGTGCTTTTACATGGATTAGCTTATTTCGTATGAGGTGGGTTGTAGGCTCCTTCCGTGCTACAGATAGGGATGATAAGGCCCAAAGGGGTTAAGCCCAAGGTCACATAGCTAATGACTGACAAAGTCAAGTGTTGTTAGAGGATTAAAAGAATTAATCCTCATGTACTTGCATACAGCAGGGGCTCAATAACTGAGGGTTATCATTAAGACAATTGTACAGCACTTATCACTCTGTATTTTAAAATTTACTGTTTTGTCTCTTCCCCTGCCCTGGTGTGTGAAAGCCTTTAAAACAGGATCCAAGTATAATAATACCTTGAAATCTCCTGCACTTAGCACAGCGCCTTGCAGCCAGCACTCATCAGGTGCTTATGGAAAGAGTGAGCCAATGAGTTATCAGACAAACATCCACAGCTCTGTAAATATATTCTTCTGACTACTATGCACAGGTGGCTGTTTTCTTATTCCAACAGGATTTCCAATTAGATCAAGGACCAGTCTCCCCTTTCCTCTGGCCCCCATCATAGTGTGGAGCAGACCAATAACATAAGCAGATACTCAATAAATGCTATGGTTGATTAAGGATCCACCCCCACCCCGCCCCCCTTCTAAGCCGCTGTGGCAGATCCCAAGCAGTATCCCAGAAATGGTGGGAGCTTGGACAGATACAGGTCCATAGCCTCACATAAGCTATTTTTTCCTTCCAACTCCAAGTCAAGTACACAGAGAGGCTGAGAGATTTGCCTGAGGTCACATAGCGCTTGGTGGCAGAGTCAATGTGTCTCCTGATCACCTGGTCTGTGCTCTTCTGTCTGTAAAATCTCTAGTTCTGTATAAATTCACAATGTGAGAAAATGGAAAGAGAGGAAGGTTTTTAGTCAAAATGTTTAATTATGATCCAAGAGACAGGGAGAACTTTGGGACAGTAGCAGGAAGAAAGCAAGGTTTAAATGCTTCAGCTCCTGAGCTCAAATGTTCTGTAGGATCCCAGAGCAGGGCAGGCAGCTGGTTCCCACCCTCCATTCAGAGAAGGAGACAAGGGGACAGGAGTCTAGGCTGCCTTAGAACACCCAGCCCTGACTACCTGTTGAATGCAATAGAGAATGACTGATTTGTTAGAACCTGGTGATCCTGATGGGAAGGGACCAGGAAGAGAGTTTAGTAGAACCGGTCACCACCAGAAGATATGACTAAGCCATGGGATCCAACTCCTAAGAAGGGGCAGTCTGAGTCAGAAGTCGAGGGAATGAGAACTGAGCCAGTCAGCTTCCATTGTGTGAATGTGTGGTGGGAGGTGTGGGTGGGTCAGGGTTGTCATGTTGTCATGCACCTCCTTCTTGATGCCATTCTTTCCTCACTTCTTGCAGGTGGCAGGTCAGGCTGGATGTAGTAGAGGGGAAGAGGGCCCCCAGGAAGTCCAGTTACCAGGAACTTGGGAGCAGAATCAAGGTAAGAGTGCAGGAGAAAAGAGAGAGCATCCAGGGCTGTGGCCTCAGAGCAAGGATTTTGTTCTGTGGAAGAAATGCAATGCAGTCAGCTCCACCCCCTTTACCACCTCAGCCTCAGTCACGTCCCCTTCCCCTACAATGTCCATTAGAGGTCTACAGTATCCATGACAACAACGAGGTCACCCCTCCATCCCCTTGTCTGCTTTACCTGGGTTTTCCCCAGATGGTTCGGTAAAGGTGTGAGGAGTGTAATAGACGAGGCCTACCTGGAGTTCCGTAGAGCCCTGGGAGAAGAGCTGGCTATGCGAATGCATCTGAACTGTGATGGCCGTTGCTGAGGAGAAAAGAGAAGGGAGGTTGGAAGCGGACAAATGACGGAGGTTTCTCAGACTCCCAAGGCAGGATAGGGAATGTCTCAGGAACCCTGGGATGCAGAAGGGTAGGTAGGTACCAGGTGGGAACGGGATACTGTCTCATTCTGCTTGCTTATTCCTTGAGCTGAATAGTGCTGAGTGTCCCTGGGCCCAGAGAGGTTGAACAGGCAGCTTGGGGGTCATTCAGGGAGCAGGAGAAGGAAGAAAGGCCTAGGCTGAGGGATGTAAGCCTGTTCTGAGGAGGGGCTGATCTGGCAGCGGGAGGTGGACGGGGCTGACCCTTTTCTTCTCCCTGGGTCCAGCTGACCTGACACCCGCGGAGGGAGCAGATGGAGTGCACTCACTGAGACAGGGGTTGTGGGAAAAAGACTGTTCCAGCTGCTCACACTCCTCCTGCAGGTTGCCACTGCCTCGGCAGGTACAGCTTAAGGCAACACTGGCACTGACGTTGCTGACAAAGTTGGGGGTCATAGCAGTCCCTGTGGGGTGAAGAGGGGACTGTCAGGACCTAGGCTAACCCCAGCTCCAGCTCCCACCCTCCTTCACCCTTACCAGGAGCCCTCCATCTGGGTTCAGTAGCCACAGCATTTTTACCCCAAGGCCCGCCTGTGGGCTCCCTACACATATCCTCTGGCCTCACCAATCAGCCCCAGGTATGCTTGCAGGCATCTGGACTGCTCTGTAGCACAGGTCCCTAGGATGTCCATGGGATGGCAGTGGGTCTGAAAATCGGCCAGGCGTGATCTGAAAGAAAAAATTCAAGAGCTTAATTTACGGGTCTGGCCTGCAGCCTTCACCTTTGCTGCCCCTGTAGGTTGACAGGCCCCTCTTCAGGGCAAATCCTCCTTTACTTTCAGAGCCAGGCCCAGTGAGGTCTGCTGCTGTCACAATGAAATGCACTGTCACCACCACCCCACCCCCCCCACCCCCGTCCCTACAGCATAGCACTGTGAATTTGGGCTCCACAATCCCAAGTCAGGAGATCTCAGGCAGCTTCTTTAACCTCAGTTTCCTCGACTGTAAATTGACATCATGGATTTTTGTGAGAATGAAATATGAGAATGTATGATAGCACTTAGCATGGTGTCTGGTACTTTTGAAGTGTTAAATAAACATTAGATATTGTTATTAACATTCATCCTACAATAGGTAAAGTTAGCTATCTTCAGATAATGGAATTCTGATGATGTTTCTCTGTACAAATTTCTGCAGTTTCCCTTATATTTTGCTTTGTGTTAGATTGGTGGTTTACTTCTCTGCCACCCCCATTCAAATGCAAACTCCTTGAAGGAAGGAACAATACTTTTATCATCTAGTCCAGCACTTACATTATGGTAATAGCTACCAGCACAGTAATAGGCAGCGTGGCAGAGAGGTTAGCAGCAGACTCTAGGCCAGACTTCATTCCAAACCTTATTCACAAATTTGACTTACTACTTGGTTTTTCAACCTTTCTCTGCTGTGGCTTCTTCATTTGTAAACTGAGGATGACGAAAAAGAAAAACGGCATTTCTCATAGGCTTCTCGTGAGTTAGGTTTAGATGAGTTAATTAATACATGGTAAGTATTAAAACATCACCTAGCCCACAGTAAGTACTTAGTAAGTATTAGTGTTATGATTATTGAGAGCTCTAAATATGTAATTTTTTGCAGAAGAGGAACGTGGGACTCAGAGGTTAAATAACTTGCCCAAGTTTACAGAGAAGTGGTAGAACCAGATTGCAAAACAAGGTTGGTTCTTTGTCAACAAATATCACTTGAATGGATGATAACTTCAATTTGATGAGTGTTTTGTCCTGAGAAGCTAGAGGAAAGCCAGATCAGAATTTGGCTGGAGAATATGCGGCAAACACCTTACAAATCTTCATGCCCTTTGATTCGGTAATGGTACTTATAGCAAGACATCCTAAACAATAATTATATTTGTGCACAAAGATTAATAAAGAAGAGGGATAGCTATGCAGCATTATTTAGAAAACAACCTACATATCCAACAATACAGAATGATTAAATAAAGTATGGGACATCCATAAAATGGAGTACAATGTAGGCTCTTAAAAATCAAGTTGTCTCCCTGGCTGGTGTGGCTCAGTGGTTTGAGTGCTGGCCTGCAAACCAAAAGATTGCCGGTTCGATTCCCAGTCAGGGCACATCCCTGGGTTGCAGGCCAGGTCCCAGTTGGGGGGGGGGGGGGTGCGCAAAAGGCAACCACAAAAAAAATCATGTTGTCAAAGCACAGTAAATGACAAAATAAACAACACCATTTACTGAGCACTTACTTTGTACCAGCAAGTTAAGCACTCTCCGTAAGTTATGTACTTCAACTCTCACCAAAATCCTATGAGGTCCACATTACTGTCTCAGTTTGTACAGAGGACTAAGTGGAAAACTGGGTTAAGTGATGGAATTTTAGCTTAAGTGATGGACCCAAGGTCACACAGACCCAGGACAAATTCAGATCAGTCTGGCTTTTGAGCCTGTCTTCACCACTGTTTCATACTGCCTCCACCAGAAAGTACTCATGAGATATGTACCATAAACAAACAAACAAACAAAAGATACAATATAAGATGCAAATATTTTCCTAGAATATCAAATTTTGTTTCTCTATATACAAAAAGGACTAGAAGGATTTGCTCCCCCAAAGTATGGCAGATTATCTTTGGATGATGGATTTTTAAAAAGATTTTATTTATGTATTTTTAGAGAGAGGAAGGGAGGGAGAAAGAGAGGGAGAGAAACATCTATCAGTTGCCTTTAGCTAGCCTCCAGCCAGGGACCTAGCCTGCAACCCAGACATATGCCCTGACCAGAAATCAAACCAGAGACCTTTTGAGTCACAGGCTGGTGCCCAATCTACTGAACTGATTTTGTGTGATATTTTTATGTGTTTTTATATTTTCCAAAGTTTTTACACAAAGAAAATACTATGTGTTCTTTTTGAGAAATGAGTTTCACAAAATATCAGAAGATAGATACGTTGTTGAGTCAGTCCACGGACCCTGGGGAGTTGGACCCCGCCTCCCAACAAGGGTGCCTAGAGGGAGTGGTGCGCACTGTGCCCTTGCCTACCCGGCCCACCCGCACGCAGCCCTGCACCTGCACAGCGCCTCTGAGAGGCAGAGGCGCCGCAGCTCCAGGCAGTTGGGGGTTCCAGACGGCAGCGCGCAGCTGGGGGCGATGGTGTTGCGCCGTCGCTGCCCACAGCCCAGGTCGGAAGGCGCACATGGGCACAGCAGCAGACCCTGTGCGTGGGACGCCCCTGCATTGTCAAAGAAGGCACGCAGCTGCCGGAGGCAGGTGTGACGCTGGCAGTGGGGCCTCGAGCACGCCTCCCCATAGGCCTTGCGCAGCCGGTCACATTTGTCATTAAGAGTGCACAGCATGGCGAACTTGAGGCAGAGGTCCGAGTCTGTGGAAGAAGCGACAAGAAGTCACCAGTCCTCTGCAAAATCAGCTTCCCTCGGGAACCAACCCCCCTCCACACCATCCCCCCAACCCTCTGATTTAACAGGCGTTGGTAGTGAAGGTAGGAAGAAAAGGCAGGACGGCCCTGAGTGAACCACTCCTAACCCACGGCTTCTCCTCTACACACAAACTACTTCTGGTACTCGTGGGCCTCCCTTGTGCTACTCCGCAGCTTGACTAGGTTTAAAAAAAAGAAAAGCCACATACATCTAAGGTTCATTTATCTGGAATTCAAGCAGTCAGAGGCTCAAATAACCAAAACCCTTTCCTCAATCCTATGCATTGAATGAGATCTCATGGTGGGAATAAGCTAGGGGCCCTACAACAATCTAAAACTTTCTAAACTGTCTAACAAATGCAACCAAATTCTACTTAGGATCTTTGTTGTGTTTTACATCTGCCTATTCTGTTCACTATTAAGATCAGTTGCCTGTCTTTCATTGGTTCATATATGCATAAAAGTTTCCCATACTCTTGAATCTTGGGAAATTACAGTGATATTTCTATTAAGAGAATATTCCAACAGTCAGAACAATGTAGCAACTGAACAGGCAAATTCCTGGATTCCTTGTAGTAACTAAGAGTTTATGTATACATCTCTATGCTTTTCTCTCAAAATTCTAATGTAACAAAACTCACATCTTTCTCACAGAGAGTAGTGCATGTGTGCATGTATTCCCTTCCAATTAACACAAGAGCTACACTTTCCTGAAAAACATGCATCGTAGTCCTTGCCAGACAGATGGCTCTCCACCCTGAGACATCCCTGAAGCATCACACTCTCTCTAACCATTTTCCCTGCCCAGCACCTCTCCCATCCCATTAGAATGGTTGAGAATAAGCATCTCTTGGTCTTCAGGGACAAAAAGAAAAAACAAAACAAAACAAAAAACTACTTTTGTGGCTGCCTTGAATGAGAGTAAATACTCCATTTCAGCACATTTTTCTGGGACTGCTGCCACTCCCACCAAACCCTTTGTAGACCCACCTTCTGGCACTAGGGAGCCCAAATGGGCTCTCTTGGAATGCCTCCCTAATAACAATTACTCCTTGATGACTCTTACGAGACAGACCATGCACCACAACTCAGACCCCCACCCCATACAATGCTGCTCTAGTTACCTGGCAGATGAGGAGTCTTCCCTCACAGGCCCCTCAGTTTGTGTTCCCCAACTTGGGCCCATGCCCAGCCCCCACACCACGGTTTCCGCTTGCCCTCCACACCTGGTTTGAGCATGCTCAGTTTGCTGAGATTCATCTCCAAGGGTTTTCTGGTCACTGTGTCTTCATAGGGGGAGATATCCGGTTCATAGTCACCTAGAGACAAGATGGAGAGCACCAGAGTCCTGAGGATGGGTCTGGGGGCAGGTGCAGGGGGACCTGAGGCTGCTGAGTCAGACCCCAAAGCCCTTTAGAGAAAAGGAAAATACAGTCTCTTGCTAACTAGCTGCAAGCTCTGAAGAAGTGAGAAAAAATCAGGTCCATAAGATATAGGCTGGGTGCAATGACTAACCTAGGTTTAATGATGAGAATAGTAAAGATACCATGCTGAGCACACTGTGTGCTGGGCACAATGGTATAAGTGAAAAAATATATATATATATTTGATCTCATTTAATTCTCCTGAGAGGGCTTTGGGTAGGTAAGAAGAAACAGGATGAGAGAAGTTAACTCACTCAGGCTCACATAAGCTAAGAAGTGGAGCTGGGATTTGGAACCTAGACTATCTGATTGCAGAATCTCTGCTCCTAACCATTAGACATATTGCCTGTGGGTCTATCAGCAGGCAACGGGACTGTCTTGTTTTCTCTTCCTACTGGAGAGGGAGCAGTGACAGACTGTTCCAGGCCTGACCATTTGGCTATGGCAAAGTATTACAAGCTGTGGAGGTGGAAGTGAGGCCAGGTCCCAAATTGAACCTGAGGGAGAAAGGCAAAGAAGGGAGAGATAATGATCTCAAAGGAAACACATTTCTCTCAGTCACCCCCATGAGGTTGTGGGCTCCTTAAGGGGGCTTACTGGGTCTTATATAATCACTGCATAGTTCATATATTGTACATGGTACTCAATAAATGTTGGTTAATCTTGTTGGAAGAGAGAAGTGAGAGAGGTGAGCTTGAAGGGTTTTCACACAATAAGCCTCTGTGAACACATCTTTTGGAGGCAAGGAATATAGATGATGTAAGGCAAGCAGGAGAGGATAGTTTGGGTAGTTGGGAAGACCTGATGCTCCCAAGGGAAAAGGGGGTGGGAAAAGAAGATCCAAGGAGAGGTCTCAGGGGAAGTTCTGACACAGAAGGGATTAAGATGAGCAGTGGAAAGCAGGAAACAAGGAGTGTGGTAAATTGTATTGCCGTTTCCAATTATTTGCTATCCATCCTGTGGGAAAATGTTACATTCCCACCTCTTGCCATGTGATTTTCAGGCCCCCAACCCACTGTCAGGCTCAGCCAGCGTGAGCAGACGCTTTAAGAACTATCACCTGGTTCTACTGTTGCTCTTCTCCCTCTACCAGCCTGGATCCCTGAAAAAGACAGGTGGAGCAAAGACAAAGTCAACTCATGGAAGCCTGCAGCAGATGTATAATATGAGCAAGAAATACATTTTTGTTGTCAAAAGAGAGATTGTGGGGTTGGTTGGTTGTTATTGCAGCATAACCTAGCACATTCTTACTAAAAATGTAATTTGTATCTAGATGTGGAATGCTGCAAGAACAAAAAAAAAGTCTCAAGTATATGGTATTGGCTTTGGGACTGAGCAGTGGGTCATGAACTTGGAAGAAAGGTAATGTACTGAATGAGCTTGTGCTTTAACAGGAGAAGCTGAGAGGCAGAAGTTTACTAGTATGTCTTGATTGCTATTGGCTGCATTTGGCAAGGTACTCCAAGGAAGATATAAGCTCAGAGAAGAACTGGCCAGTTTGCAAAGAGAGGAAACAGAAAAGGGAGAATCCAGAAATTGTGGGACTTGCAGGATTAAGTAAAGTTTCAATTGCTTCTCATATTCAAATGGTAAAAGATAAAATTGAAAAGTGCTTTGAGTAATAAGGTCTATTACAACTCGGTCTTGGAGCAAAGACCAAATCACGTGTGTGGTTATCATGCCCTTTGTGGGGATCTCTCCTTGATTAAGATGGTATCCAATAAATCCTGCCAGTTGGACAAATGAGGTCAGGGAAAGAAGACTAAGGTAATGGCCCTCCCACAGAAGCCTGATAAGTGCAAGATACTTCTAATTCAGTCTAGAAAGAGATGCATGCCTTGAAAAAAATTATAGGAAAGACCATCATGGGCACAGGAGGTGACAGAAACCAAAGTATAGAAAGAAATTGTTTTGAGACAGTGAACTGCTAAGAGCCATCGGTTTGAATTAAAAGACACTGTGACTTTTTGAGACTTAAAATGCCCCAATATTCCTCAGATAGGAAAGAAGCAAAAAATGGTGCTCAGTCCCCAAGGAGGTCAGAGCCTCCACGCCCTTTTCAGATGTGGCCAAAGAAAACACAGCAGGTCTTTGAATTATGTCTTCTGTGCTGTTTTGTTATAACATTGGTGAGGAAAAAAAATTGATTCTCAGCACAGAAACTGTCTGTGTGGAATTGGAGGTCTCCCCACGTCTGCATGAATTTTCTCTGGGTACTCTGGCTTCTTCCCCCAATCCAAATACATGCACATTAGGTGAACTGGCATGTGTACACTGTCCCAGTCTGAGGGAGTGTGGCTGGGGGTGTGAGTGGCCCTACAATGGAAGGGCGTTCCGTCCAGGGTGGGTTCCCGCCTTGCACCCTGAGCTGCCAGTATAGGCTCTGGTCACTCCCAACCCTGCTCTGGAATAAATGGGTTAGAAAATAATTATCATACTTGTATTTACTAATCTGTTTTAAACGTATGTATAGCTCATATTTATTTCAATGTTTAATATCATAAGTGTTTTGGGTCTTTATTTAGAAGTCTGGTGATGTGTTGAGGCCTGAAATATGCTGTAGGAACTTATTTATATCAATTACTCTATGGGAAAATTGGTTTCATTATATGTCGTTTGGCTTAAAGTCCCAGTTTCCAAGAATCTTGATGACATTGAGAGAGGATTTATTGTAATGGAAAAGGGAGGACCTCCCAGGGAGCTGGGCCAAGAGCCCTGGAGAACAATGAGTAGAGTAACTCTCTCATGCAGTAAAAACAGGGCCTTATTAAAGAACAACCACTGCTCCCAAGGAAGATGGCCATTGCAACATTTGTCTAGTGAGACTTCAGAGTTGCTATGGATCAATGTCTGCAGCATACCTTTCATCCCTCCCCTTTCTTACTGAAATTATCTGTTATGGTTTTTCCTGTCCCTGTTCCATTATAACATATTGAGTATGTAATGGGAGGCAGGTGACTTGGCTTTTTAATCCATAAGTCGGTCCATCTTTCTTTTTTTTCTTTTCTTTTCTTTCTTTCCTTCCTTCCTTCTTTCTTCCCTCCTTTTCTTTTCTTTCCTTTCTTTCTTTCTTTCTTTCTTTCTTTCCTTGTTTTTTTATCTAGATTTTCCTGTTCTTTTTTTTAAGTATACTTTATTGATTATCCTATTACAGTTGTCCCAATTTTTCCCCATTGCCCCTCTCCTCCTGATAAGCCCCCTCCTTCCAGCAATCCCCCCTTAGTGAATGTCCATTGTTTTTGCATATAAGTTTTTTGGCTTCTCTATTTCCTATGCTAACGTCCCCTTGTCTATTTTGTTCCTACCAATGAGGTTTCTTAATCACTGCACCATTTCCCCCATTCACCCCCTTCCCTCACCCAGCTGATAACCCTCCAAATGATTTCCATACCTATTATTCTGTTCCTATTCTGGTTGTTTGCATAGTTGTTTTTTGTTGTTGTTTTAGATTCAGTTGTTGATAGTTGTGAATTTGTTACATTTTAATGTTCATAGTTTTGATCTTCTTCTTTTCTTAAATAAGACTCTTTAACATTTCATGGAATAATGGCTTCATAATGATGAACTCCTTTAGCTTTACCTTGTCTGGGAAGCTCTTTATCTGCCCTTCCATTCTAAATGATAGCTTTGCTGGATAGAGTAATCTTGGTTGTAGGTCCTTGCTTTGCATCACTTTGAATACTGCTTGTCAGTCCTTTCTAGCCTGCCAAGTTTCTTTTGAGAAATCAGCTGATAGTCTTATGGGTACTCCTTTGTAGGTAACTCTCTGCTTTTTTCATGCTGTCTTTAAGATTCTCTCTTTATCTTTTTGAACTTTGGTATTTTAATTATGATGTATCTTGGTGTGGTCCTCTTTGGGTCCAACTTGTTTGGAACATTCTGTGCTTCCTGGACTTGTATGTCTATTTTTTTCGCCAAAACAAGGATGTTTTCTTTCATTATTTTTTCAAATAAAGTTTTCAGTTCCTTGGTCTTCCTCTTCTCCTTCTGGCATCCTTATAAATCAAATGTTGACACATTTGGAGATGTCCTAGAGTCTTCTTATTCTCTCCTCATTTTTTTTGCATTCTTGTTTCTTCATTCTGTACTGGTTGACTGTTTATTTCTTCCTTATGTTCCAAATTGTTTATTTGAACCCTGGCCTCCTTCTCTTCACTGTTGTTTCCCTGTGGATTTTTCTTTATTTCACTTAGTGTAGCCTTCATTTCTTCCCTTATGCATTTGCCATACTCACTGAGTTCTCTGAGCATCCTGATCACCAGTGTTTTGAACTCTGCATCTGATAGTTTGGCTATCTCTGTTTTGCTTTGTTCTTTTCCTGGAGTTTTGATGTGTTCTTTCATTTGGGCCACATTTCTTTGTGTCCTCAATTTGGCAGCCTCCCTGTGTTTGTTTCTGTGTTAGGTAGAGCTGCTTTTTATTCCCTGTCTTAGTAGCATGGCCTATGTAGAAAAGGCACCTGTAAATAGTGTGGGGCAGAGCCTTAGGTAATTGCTAGGGTGGGACAACCCACTTCACAGCTTTGTGGCTCTGTGTGTGGGGAGGGCTCAGAGAGGGGACAATGCCATTGCCTAGCTTCTGGAGATTTGCCTGGCACTCATCCCATTTCCAGTCACTTCACCTGTTTTGTGTATGTGACTGGTGTCCCTTCAGCTGTTGAAACCAAGAATGGGTGGGTCTGTGTATGTTCTAAGTCCATGTGGGCTCTTTAAGCAGCGAAAATCCAGCAGTTTCTTCTACCACCCCAACCTCCACTGATCTTTACAACCAATCATAATGAGGGTTCATCTTCCTGGTGCTGGAACCCTGGGCTGTGTGGTCTGATCTGGGGCTCAGATTGCTCACTACCAAGATGTCCCTCCTGATTTTAATCCACCGTACATGAATGTGGGACCCACCATTCTGCTGCCACCCCTCTGCCCATCTCCATGACTCTGACCCTCCTAGCTCTCTGGATAAATATGGCTTCTTTAAATCCTTGGTTGTCAGACTTCCATACAGCTCAATTTTATGATGGTTCTGGGTGTCAATTTGTTTTGGGTTCTGGTTGTAATTCTTTCTATGGTTGCATGAGGAGTCATATGTGTCCACCTATGCCTCCATCTTCACTGGAAGTCTTTTAGTTCATAAGTTTCTAGATCAAGAGGAGCCATATCCACACCTGATATAGAAATAATCACAAGGTCCTAGACTTGGAGACTGATGTCATGTTTGGGTAGAACGCTTAGGGCATCTTTCTTGGAAAGTGTGTTGGTATCTATTGCTTGTGGAAGGGAGGAAAATGAATATTTTGACCAAGTGGTGGTCTGTGAAGGCTGTATTATTGTTTCCAGTTATTTTTGTCCTCACTGTAAGATTATATATCCTCACTTATTGCCATTTGATCTTCAATGTCTCCCTGTGGGAGAGGTACACTTCTCTCCGCCCCACCAGTGATGTCAGGCTTGCCCTCCATGTGTTTTGCTTTGTCAATGGAATATGAGCTGAAGTATTTTATGTAAAATCTGAGCAGGAGCTTTTAAAGCCATAGCGCGGTTCTGCCATTGTTCATTTCCCCCTGCTATGAGAAGGGAACATCACAGATAGAGGCTGTCCCTTCATCTAAGATCTCAGAATGAAGGGGACACATGAAACAGCCAACATGGAACATAAGCAAGAATTAACCTTTGTTCTGCAAATTATTTTTCTATAAGTTACTACAGCATAGTACAGTAAAAGCTGACTAACACACAGAGGGGTCTACAGAGCCAGAGGAAGCCCTTTTCTTTTTCTCTTCCAGTGCCTTCTCTCTTTTATCATCTCCTGCCTAGCTAATGAGTACCTTTTCTGTTAAAGGCTGGACCAAGATGCTGCCTCCCAGTCTCTGCATTTATGGATTACATTGTATTTGGAGCCTGTTTATGAGTTAAGACCATTTTCCTCTATCTCCTCTCCATACACTTCTGTTCCAGGAGCTCCCCAGCTTGGGCCTCAGCCTGTCTCATATCTCTGACAAGAGGCAGCTACATGTCATCAGATAAGAAACAGGGAAATAGGGAGATGGGAGGGCAATGTTGGAGGACTCAAAAGGATACTGGCAATTCCTCCCTCCATTTCTTACTGATGTCACATGCAAAGTTTCACTTATCATCACTCTCAGAATCTACCATGTGGCTCATATGTAAAGGATTAAAAGACAACCCCAAGAGTCATTTTCCCTAGTTTAGTCCACTCTGGGATGGGAACCTCACCAAGGCTGCGGGCAGGGTGTACGGTCCAGTAGATGTCCAGGCAGGTAGTTTGAGTCTTCATGCGCCGGTGGCATGTGCAGTTCATCAGAGAGGTATTCCTGAGGTGTTGTGCTGCCTCCAAGCAGTCTGCAGAAACTGCAGGTTCCTCTGCATGTGATGGGGTGCAGAAATTCAGGTGGTGGTAAGCAGCATTGCAAGCAGGATCGGCTTGGCATTTCCTCCTGGCCTGGATACAGCTGTTCAGAGGCCGACCCCCTGTGGGGCGGAGGTTCCCTGTGAAGGGAGAGAGACCAAATAAGGCTCACACAAGGTCACAGTAGTTGCCTGGGAGTACAAAGTCCTCAGGTAAGGTGAGGAGGGGGAGGAACTCAGGTAAAGCTTTGGGCAGAAAAGACTTTGGGTAGTACAAAAGGCCTTTAGGAATAAGTGTGGGGAGAAGGAAGCCCAACAGGAGTGGAGAACAGATCAAGCCCAAGAGGAGGTGGAAGTCCAAAGAAAAGCTGCTTAGCCTCCTGGGAGGGGAAGGGGGACAGTTGTTTAAAAATGACCTGATGACCCTGCCAGGTGTAGGGCAGAGGGCCTTTGGCAGAGCTATGCCATGGGTGGAGCTAGCATCATAATCAGAGAGTTGAGAATGTGCATGGACATGCTTAATGAGAGTTAGCAATAATTCTGAGTCACTTAAAATACCTTAGAGTGGGAACTGGTTGGGGTTAGGGTGGGGAGATTTTGCTGATTCTGTCACTCACTCAGGAATACCAAGGTTGGTTATTGCTCAGTTGTGGAGGAAGGCCCTGCATCCTAAGACTTAGGGTCCCTCTCAAGGGGTAACAGAACACCATCATACCTCCAGTTTTTCAAGGTAAAACATCTTGGAGTCATTCTTAATTCTTCTCTTTCCTTCACATCCTACATTCAATCCAACAAGTCCTGTCAGCTCCACAACATATCTGGAATCTGTCCACCTCTCTCCACATCAATTACTACCTCCTTTGCTCTACTCACCATTAACTCTTGTCTGAACTACTGCCAAGACTCATTGGTCTCTCTGATTCCATCTTCCAAATTCATTCTCCTAAAACACCCATCCTTTTTTGTTTTCCAGCTTTATTGAGATATAATTGACATATAACATTATGTGTTTCAGGTGTACAACGTGAAGATATAATACGCGTATATATTGTGAAATGATCATCACAATAAGATTAGCTAACATATCCTTCACTTCACGCAATCACTATTTTGTTGTTGCAGCCATCTTTTTTAATGAAATTTTTTAGGTTGGGAAATATTTTTATAAAAATAAAATTAATGCAACATAAAATTAACCATCTTAAAGGGTACCATTAAGTGGCATTTAGTACATTCGTGATTGTTGTAAACCATCACCTCCGTCTAATCTCAATACATTTTTTTCACTCCAAAAGGAAACCCATACCCACTAAACATACTGTTCTACCTTCCTCCTAGTTGCTGGCAACCACTAAACTGCTTTCTGTCTCTATATGTTTTCCTAGATATTTTATGTAAATGGAATAATAAAATAATAAATCTTTTCTATCTGGCTTCTTTCACCTAACACAGTGTTTTTTAGGTTAATCCACATTGTAACATGTATCAGTACTTCATTCTTTTTTATAGAAGGACAATATTTCATTGAATATCTATACACAACATTTTGTTTATCCATACATCAGTTGATGGACATTTGGGTTGTTTCCTTTTGGTTACTGTGAATAGTGCTGCTATAAACATTCATGTACAAGTGTTTGCTTGAATATTTGTATTCAGTTCTTTTGGGTGTATACCTAGGAGTGGATTGCTGGGTCATATGATAATTCTATATTTAACTTTTTGAGAAACTGCCAAATTACTTTCCATAGTGGCTATAGCTTTTTACATTCCCACTAGAAATATAGAAATGTTTCAATTTCTCCATATACTTGCCAACTCTTGTTATTTTCTTTTTTAAAATAGCTATCCTAATGGGTGTGAAGTGGTATCTCATTATGTTTTTTATTTGAATTTCCCTAATAACTAATGATGTTGAGCATATTTTCACAGTAGCCATTTGTATATCATGTTTGGTAATAATTTTTCTACTGAAGCATAACATACAGATAAGTACATAAATCAAAAAAGTACAATTCAATGAATTTCAAATTGAATACACCTGTGTAACCAGAAAGGTAAAGGACCAGAACATTACCAATACCCTGGAGGCCTTCTGCCAGTCACCAACCCCCCAAGGAAACTAGCATCTTTATTTCTAACATTAGAGATTAATTTTGCCTGTTTTCAATGATACAACATGTGCTTTTGGTGTCTTGGCTTCTTTAGCTCAATATTACATTTATGAAATTCACCCACACTGTTAAGTGTACTTGTAAATAGCTTATTTTTGTTGCTATGTAGCATTCCATTGAATGTAACATAATTCTATTATGTACCCTGGTTTAAAAAACCTTGTAAGACCTGGTCCCTGCACACTTTTTCTTTTATTTTTTTTAACAACTGATAGTCAATTTATTTAAAAGGTTAATTTAAGCATCTACAATGATGACTTCGACCTTGACTGCTGGCTCAATACTGATGGAAGTAATCTGCTTAACAATCTCAGAAGGGCTATGCAAGTCAATGAGTCACTTGTAGATCGTCACCTGATATTGATCCCAAGTCTTAGAACCTTCCCCAAAGGGACTTTTCTTGCAGTGATTCTCAGAGTCTTGGTAGGCATCCGAACTGGTCCTTTCACTTTGAGATTCTTTTCCTTTGCACCTCTGATCAAGTCAACACACACCTCCTGCAAACACTTTACATCCCGGCTCATTAGAGTTATTCTAATTCAGAGAATCGCTACCTCTGGTTCCACAGATGTCTTTCTGGTATCTTAAAAGCCATTGCTGTGGCTTGGCTTCTTGACTGACTTGTTCCTCATTGAGAGTGAACAGCCATGAGTCAGGAGCAGAAGTGGGCTGAGCTGCAGCAGTAACCATATCTTCCTCAAGACACCCCCTTCTTTAACTTCACCTCCTAGTCCTCTCTTCCTCTCCCACTCCTCTCCACCTGCACTAACGTTGTCTCAGGATGCCACTGAACAAGACAAGCTTGTGTCCACCTTAGGGTTTTCATCCTAGCCTTTCTTTCTGCTTGGAATGCTCTTCCCCCTGATCTTTACATGGCTGTTCCTTTCTGGTAATTCAGTTTGCAGTTTAATGTCATCTCAGAAAGGCCATCCCCAACCGACCAATGTAAAATAACCCCCTACCTATCCTAATACATTATTACTTCAATTCTCTGCATAGCACTATCACCACTTGACTTTCTTTTACTTAATTTTTTTCAGATTATCTCCCCCTGTAGACTTCTATGTTTGTCTTACCGCTACTCTGTCACCAGTGTCTATTATTTGTGAGCTCCTATTAAGAAATAGCCAGATAGACTTCTGGCCAAGAAGGAGGCAGAGGTAGACACGTTTCGCCTCCTTGTACAACCACAGAAAGAATTACATCCAGATCTCAAAACAAAAAACACCCAGAACTCCCAGAAAATCAATCTGTATGGAAGTCCAACAACCAAGGATTTAAAGAAGCTACATTCATCCAGATGAGCAGGAAGGTTGGAGTCCCGGAGACAGGTGGACAGGTGATGTGGTCCAGAGAGGTGGCAGCAGTGGCAGTGGAAGAGATGGTCCCACATTCAAGTATGGTGGATAAAAATCAGAAGGGATACCTTGGGAACCAGTGATCCCAGACCCAGGCCAGATCACATAGCCCAGGTTTCCAACATAGGAAGATAAACCCCCTTTACCTCTGGCTGTAAAAACCAGTGGGGGTTGGGGTGGTGGAAAAAACTGCTGGATTTTTGCCACTTAAAGAGCCAGCATGAATTTAGAGCATACGCAAACCCACCCACTCTGGGTTTCACCATCAGGACAGCAGCTGGTAGGGTGCCAGCCACATATGGGGAGTGGGGGAAGTGATTAGAAATGGGGTGAGTGCCAGGCAAACCTCCAGAATCCAGGCAGTGGCCTTGCCCCCTCTCTGAGCCCTCCCCACACTCAGAACCACAAAGCGGTGAAGTGGGTTGTCCCACCCTAGCAATTACCTAAGGCTCTGCCCCACACTATTTACGGGTGCCTTTTCTACATAGGCCATGCTACTAAGACAGGGAATAAAAGCAGCTCTACCTAATACACAGAAAAATTAAAACAAACACAGGGAGGCTGCCAAATTGAGGACACAAAGAAATGTGGCCCAAATGAAAGAACAGAACAAAACCCCAGAAAAAGAACTGAGTGAAAGGGAAATAGCCAAACTATCAGATGCAGAGTTCAAAACACTGGTGATCAGGATGCTCAGAGAACTCAATGAGTATGGCAAATGCATAAAGGAAGAAATTAAGTCTACACTCAGTGAAATAAAAAAAAAAATCCACAGGGAAACAACAGTGAGAGGAATGAAGCCAGGATTCAAATAAACAATTTGGAACATAAGGAAGAAATAAACAGTCAACCAGTACAGAATGAAGAAACAAGAATGCAAAAAAAAAAAAAAAAAAAAAAAAAAAAAAAAAAAAAAAAAAAAAAAAAAAAAAAAAAAAAAAAAAAAAAAAAAAAAAAAAAAAAAAAAAAAAAAAAAAAAAAAAAAAAAAAAAAAAAAAAAAAAAAAAAAAAAAAAAAAAAAAAAAAAAAAGGAGAGAATAAGAAGACTCTAGGACATCACCAAATGCGCCAACATCTGAATTATAGGGATGCCAGAAGGAAAAGAGGAAAAACAAGAAATTGAAGACTTTATTTGAAAAAATAATGAAAGAAAACATTCTTGTTTTGGCGAAGGAAACGGACATACAAGTCCAGGAAGCACAGAATGTTCCAAACAAGTTGGACCCAAAGAGGACCACATCAAGACACATCATAATTAAAATGGCAAAGGTTAAAGATAAAGAGAGAATCTTAAAGGCAGCATGAAAAAAGCAGAGAGTTACCCACAAGGGAGTTCCCATAGACTGTCAGCTGATTTCTCAAAAGAAACTTTGCAGGAAAGAAGGGATTGACAAGCAGTATTCAAAGTGATGCAAAGCAAGGACCTACAACCAAGATTACTCTATCCAGCAAAGCTATCATTTAGAATGGAAGGGCATATAAAGAGCTTCCCAGACAAGGTAAAGCTAAAGGAGTTAATCATCACCAAGCCCTTATTATATAAAATGTTAAAGGGACTTATCTAAGAAAAAAAAGATCAAAACTATTAACCATAAAACAACAAACTCACAACTACCAACAATTGAATCTTAAAAAACAAAAACATAAACAAACAACTACAACAGGAACAGAATCATAGAAATGGAGATCACATGGAGGGTTATCAGTGGGGAGGGGGAAGGGGAAGAACGAGGGAAAAGGTACAGGGATTAAGAAGCATCCTTGGTAGGAACAAAGTAGACAGGGGGATGTTAACAATAGTAAAAGAAATGGAGAAGCCAAATAACTTACATGCATGACCCATGGACATGAACTAAGTGTGGGGGATTGCTGGAGGGAAGGGGGCACTGGGCGGAGGTAGGTAAAGGGAGAAAATTGGGACAACTGTAATAACATAATCAATAAGATGTACTTTTAAAAAAAGAAACAGCCAGATAACAGAGACAATCTGTGAGCCATCTCTATTATTTCTCTGGGTCCCTTCCCTCTACTTACAATCAGAGTCCCAAAATTAAGAGGGGCCTTACAGTTTAGTTAGTCCAACCCGATCTTCCAATCACATGCAAATCAATTCAATTAGTTATTAAAATGCAAATTTCTGAGGCTCATCCAAGAATTACTGAATCAGAATCTCTAGTTATAAAACCCGGATGTCTGAATTTTAGCAAGTACACTGGAGAGTAATATCCACCTTACAGCTTAAGAACAGGTGCTATACCCTATAGGCTCCACCAAAAAACTATTCAACCTAATAAGCAAATTTGGCAAAACAGCAGGATACAAAGTCAATATTCATAAATCGAAGGTATTTTTATATACCAACAATGAAATATCAGAAACAGAAACTAGAAAGAAAATTCTATTTACTATAGCAACAAGAAAAATAATGTATCTAGGAATAAACTTAACCAAGGAGGTAAAAGACCTATACTCAGAAAACTACAGAACACTAAAGAAAGAAATTAAGGAAGATACAAAAAAAAAAAAGGGGAAGCACATACTGTGTTCATGGATTGCAAGAATCAACATCATTAAAATGTCCATACAACCCAAAGCTATCTATAGATTCAACACAATCCCTATTAAAATATCAATGACATATTTCACAGATTTAGAAAAAATATTTCAAACATTTATACGGGATCAAAAACAATCCCAAATAGCTGCAGCAATCTTGCAAAAGAAGAACAAAGTAGGAGGGATCAAGTATACTTGATACTAAACTATACTACAAGGCCACTGTAATCAAAATAGTCTGATACTGGCATAAAAACAGACACATAGATCAATGGAACAGAATAGAGAGCCCAGAAATAAACCCATGACTCTATGGTCAAATAATATTTGAAAAAGAGGGCAGAAGCATAAAATGGAGTAAAACTAGCCTCTTCAACAAACAATCGTGGGAGATCTGGACTGGTACATGCAAAAAAATGAAACTAGACCACCAACTTACACCATACACCAGAATAAACTCAAAATGGATAAAAGACTTAAACATAAGCTGTGATACCATAAAAGTCCTAGAAGAAAACATAAGCAGTAAAATTTCAGATATCCCACCCAGCAATATTTTTGCCAATAGGGCAAGGGAAATAAAGTAAAGAATAAACAAATGGGACTACATCAAATTAAAAAGCTTCTGCACAGCTAAAGAAAACATCGTCAGCCCTGGCTGGTGTGGCTCAGTGGATTGAGTGCCAGCCTGCAAACCAAAGAGTTGCTGGCTTGATCCCCAGTCTAGGGCACACGCATGGGTTGTGGGCCAGGTCCCCAGTGGGAGGTGCATGAGAGGCAACCACACGTTGATGTTTCTCTCCCTCCCTTCCTCTCTCTAAAAATAAATAAATAAAATCTTTTTAAAAATTTAAAAAGAAAACATCATCAGAATGAAAAGGGAACCAACTATATGGGAAAACATATTTGCCAATGATACCTCAAAGGATTGATCTTCAAAATATATAAAGAAATCATATGACTCAATGCCAGGAAGATAAACAATCCAATTAAAAAATGGGCAAAGGACCTGAACAGACCCTTTTCCAAGGAGGACATACAGAAGGCCCACAGGCATATGAAAGAAAGCTCAACATCACTAGCCATCAGAGAAATGCAAATTAAAACCACAATAAGATACTACCTCACACTGGTTAGAATGGCCATCATAAACAAATCAACAAACAACAAGTGCTGGCAAGTATGCGAGGGTGTGAAGAAAAGGGAACCCAAGTACATTGTTGGTAGGAAAGCAGACTGGTGCAGCCACTGTGGAAAACAATATGGAATTTCCTCAAAAAGTTAAAAATAGAGCTGTCTTTTGACTTGGCAATTCTACCTCTGGAATTATACCCTAAGAATCCTGAAACACTAATTCAAAAGTATCTATGCACCCCAATGTTCATAGCAGTACTATTTACAATAGCCAAGTGCTGGAAACAGCCAAAGTGCCCATCAGTAAATGAGTGGATCAAAAACTTTGGCACATTTACACAATGGAATGCTACACAGCAGACAGAAAGAAGGAGCTCCTACTATTCATGACAGCATGGATGGAACTAAAGAGTATTATGCTAAGTGAAATAAGCCAGGTGGTGAAAAACAAATACCATATGATCTCACCTATAACAGGAACCTAATGATCTAAACAATCCAATGAGCAAAATAGAACCAGAGGCAGTGGAAACAAGGAACCAAATGACAGGGACCAGAAGCAGGAAGGGGGCAGTCAGTATAAGGGAGTAAATAAGGGGAAGGACCTAATTAAAGAACAAGTATAAATGACCCATGGACACAAACAGGGTGGGGATTGACTGTGGGAGCAGGGGTGGGAGGACAGGGAGAGCAACAGGGGAAAATTGGGACAATTGTAATAGAACAATAAAAAAAAAGAATCGGTGCTATTTCAATGCATAAAGACAAGATCAGTATTACTGATTTGCCCTTTTGCTTCAAGCTCCAATATGCCTCAGCATGACATCATTACTCTTTTTACTTAAAATTTTGATATTTTGTTCATCATGGACTTTTTGGCATTAATTTTGATTTTTAAAAGTAGTGCATTAAAATATTCTCTATCTTGACTACTGAGTTTCTTGGCAACTCCTTCACTCACCGAACCTTAGTCCCAGCTCTACATAGGGCAATTTAATTCACTTTCTGGACTTTAGCTTCACAAACGTAAGATGAGAGGACTGGATTAAACCAGAGTTTCTGAATGGAGGGGATAAAGAAGAGAGAGGTTAGGCCCCTTTTAGGGGTATATCAGAATTTTCAAAGGGAATTTGTGGTTCGAAAAAACGTATTTGATAATATTATAAGTGAAAGATAAAAAGCATAGCTTTTGAAGTTTCAAAAGATATTTAAGAAAGGTATGAGATTTTTATCTTTACCAAAAAGAGGACATGACTTTAAATAGTTTGAGAAACACTAAATGTTTAAGATGTTACTTCTGGTAGGAACCCAGTCAGTGCTTGCTGAAAGAAATGTAGCAGGTCCAAGCTGCATTGCTTTAACTGGACTAAATATTGAGTTGTAACTATTTTCCAAAGTAAACCTCTCTAATTTCTAAGCTGATAGTTCAAGTCTGAGCAGCAGTGGATTTAGGAGCACTGTGGCTCAACAGAAAGTGGTGAAAAGGTGTCCCACCTTCATCTTTGACCCTGACGGGCAGCCATACTGTTAGGGTTAGTGAAATGTCCTGGGCAGTCAAATCAGATCAGTGAAGTCTCGCTGCCCTGATTTCCTGTTGGAGTCAGTCTGCACAGGCTAGTCCTTTCCCTCCTTCCTTCCAAATCTGTCTTTCAGCCAAGATTGCATTTCTTTAGTACTTACCTTGTGGATGCAGGTCACAGTCCATGTGTGGTTTCTGCCTTAGTATTCCCTCCACTCAGGCTCTGGGTAAGAACCACACAATGAGGTTCTAAGCACCCATCCCACTTCAAAAGGCCATGGGCCCGTTCCCTGGGATCATGAATCCCAGGCTGCCCTTCCTTAGGGCAATGACATGGTTTAGAAACGAGGTCTTGAACTACATTACATAAAATATCTATTGTATATAAATAATAGGGCAAGGCACTGCCTGGCAACTTGCAAGGAAAAACCATTTTGCCTAATAGCGAGTTTTCTCCTCTAATCAAAATAGTAACAAAAAGTATACCCTTAAGAGGGGTACGTTGGTGGTGAGCAATATTCTCAGCAATACAACCAAATAATGGTGTTAGCATGTTCTGGCAGCAATTTAACAAATCTAATTTGTTTCAAGTCAGTTCTAACAAAAACTTCTCTTCCTTTGTACCTAGTGTCCACTTCCCCAGTCCTTACAGAAGGTGGACGAGATGAAGCCCACGTGGAGCAAATGGAGATCTCCCCGCCTCCTACAGATGCTGTCGTGGAAGTGGTCTGGCTGTGGGCTCTTCTGTGACTGTGCAGACACGCCACGAAAGAGGAGGGGGGAACCGGGAACGAGGAGATGTTTAGGTGCTCTGGCCATTGCATGTGACTCAATCTACAACAGTTCAGACACTTTATTAGGCATGGGACCCAGCCCCTTCCTGACACCCTAAGCTCCCTCCTCTAGATCCCCAGGCTCAGAAGGATGGACAGCCGGAACCAGGTGGCCATGTGGTGTGTGAGTCCTCTCTGAGCAGGGCTGACAGGTCCCTGCTTACACTCTCCCCACCTTCTCCTCCCCCGGAACCCCAACGCCCTGACCGCAGCAGGTCGGTTGTAGGCACAGAGGGCACTCACCGGCTCCAAGCAGCGGCGGAGGTAGCAGCAGTAGCAGGAGCACGGACAGCGCCGGTAGCAGGTTCTCGGGGTGCGCCATCGAGGGGTGCGCACAGCGGAGTTTGTCCCTGGGGCGTTCTGCGTGTGTCTACTCCGTGCTCCCCTCACTCTTCGCACTGGAGCTCTGTGAGCCGGGGGCCCCTCCCCGGCGCCTCCCACCACTGCCTTCCGCCCCTCCTCGCTAAGAAGGCGCCAACTCTCTCATCAGGGTCCTGGGCGCCGCCCTCCAGCTCCGAAGTGGACAAATGCCCCGCTTCTTCCACAGTTTGGAGAGAGCCCTGGCGTTAGAGCAGAGGAGGGCAAGTGCTCTAGGAGCAGGAGTGGCTAGAAGACTATGCCGACCGACCTGCTGTCGGCTCCCGCCTGAGAGATACTGGGAAAGCTACTGCTGGAGATTTGGGGGTTCTCCATATCTACCAAAAAAAAAAGCAGCACCCTTCCTCACCCCACCCCACCCCACTACCACCAAGGAACAACTGTCACAAATGAAATCTTGTAATACAACTTGAACAAACTAGCACCAGGGCACTTGCATTTCTAGTATATTTTTTCTTAGAATTTGCACATTTATGGTTTCATTTACCCCTCATAAGTATCTTTGAGGGTAAGATCTGGTCATTGTCTTTAACCCCAAGATATTGCAAAGATGGGTCCCAGACAGCTTGGAGCAGATCTGGTGCCAGACCCCAGGGCATTTACCAGACTCGACTCGGTCAGCCCCTACAATGTCATGAGGGAGGATGGAAGAATTAAACACTTCTCAGACTAAATAGCAGAGATTTTCCTGGAAGAAAGACAAGATCACTGAGGAAGGTGGCTGGAGAGACCATTTAGGAGGCTCATTTTCAGATGCTATTTCAGAGAGCAAGCTATTCTCCTGAGACTAAACAGCTAGGTAGAAACACAGCTGTGCCGGGAGCCCAGGATTCCTATCCATAAGGGCAAGGGTACTTATTGGGCCTAGGGCCAACTCCCACCTGCTCCCAGGGTAAATATAGAGGCAGATGGACTTACAGATGAGAATAAAGCAGTGCTTAGAAAGGGAAAAGAGCATGATGAAAGGAAGTAGAGGTTTTCATCCCCTAACCCTCCAACAAAGCCCTCTCCTTACTTCCACAGCCGGCGGAGGGCCAGGAGAAAGGGTATTGAGATGTGCAATGTAAACCTCTGAGATTTATTGGCTGCTGCTTCTGAGTATGGCCATCCTGCTGTGGCCTCTGGGGGGCATTTGCCGATGTAATCAGCCCAGAAAGAGAGTCATTCCAGCCAGGGGTGTAAATCACCCTTCACAAAGCTAGGAGAGAGACATGTGGCCCTAGATAAGGAGGGAGACTGATGTGGCTTCTTGTGCCCTTTCCTCCCTCCCCCTGCCCAAGGGGAGCTGGTTCCTGAGCTGTAATGCACTTTAAATGGAGTTTGTGCTTCTTTTTAATCTATATCTGCCCTGACAGTCTTACTGGAGAGCTGTGAAAGTGAACATCTGGCTACTCAGCTTTTGCACAAGTCCTGTTTTCCCCCATCTCCATCCTACCTTTATTGTGCCTTTCCAAAGCCCTCCCCTTCAATAAGGCTAGAAAACCTGTAGCTGGGGAGCCTATTAATATCCTCACTTTCCACTCCACTCTAGCAACAGTTTCAAAACAGAATTTTACAAAGCAAAGATAACAATGTCAGGTGGTGGGGAAACGGCTGGGACATACAAATCAACAAAGATGTGATGTTGTCAAGAGGTGTCACCTCTGTTGTCTCTCTTTCAGCAACCAACTGTGGGGTAGGATGGTAGGCTGGGAAAGGCATTTGTTCAGGGTATCTACTGAGTGTCTACTAAATGCTATCCCCATGGAATGGACCAGGAAGGCTGGAACAAAATTAAACTGATGGGTGAAGAGCAATGCCCAGTTCTATCTGTAAGAGGCCAGCCTTTTAAAAAAAGTAAATGAGATGCCTGGAGCATATTTTTGGGCACAGGATTGGAGAGCTTCACATCATTAACCAAAGCTAGGGAAGGGTTGAAGAAGCCTCTACAAATAAGTATGTCTCCAAGACTAACACTGACAGCTCTTCCAGCATACCCTCTCCCCACAAACATGTCCTCTATGACTGCCAACACTTGCTAGATAAGGAGCAGTGCCATTGGGAACCTAGTGGAGAGTGACAAATGAGCCAGTCCTTTCTACAATGATGATGTTACTCAGCCATTATTCACCTCAATAATGTCTTTTGAGACTGATTATGGGTCCAGCTTTGTGCCAGGTGCAAAAATGATTAAGACACACACCCTGCCCTGGGAGACATTGCAACCTACTGATTGGGGTTCCAAGGTCCAAAAACCCTGTATCTTATTCCACTTTCACTTGTAATCTTGGTTTCTTGCTTTCTAACAAGTCCTCTCTCACTGTTAAGCTTTAATTCCTACAGCTACCCTAATCCAGCATATTAGCAATACAGTGAATAATAGTTAAGAGCACAAGCTTTACAGACTGCCTGGGTTCAAAGGACATTTCCAACACATGCTGGGTGACCTTGAGCATGTCACTTCATTTTTCTATGCTTCAGTTTCTTCATCTATAAAATTAATGATAAGAGTAACTACTTCATACATATAACCGCTGTGAGAATTAAATAAGTATATATTGAGTAAAGCATTTAGCCTAGTGCTTGACACATAGCAAGCACTGAATAAAGTGATATCATCCCAAATGGCACACAGGAATTAATTATCTGTGAATTTGGCCAGCCCCCACCACCCATCTTGCTGCTTTGGAGCTGAAGACTACACACAGTTTTTCCTTTTGCTGAATATATTAGAGGGCCAGGGATGGGAACAAAGGGCATCATTTTCTACCTTGTCAGTTTTTTGAGGGCAGGGACTGTGTCATATTTGAATATCTATGGTACTCAGAACTGACAACCCCAGATACATATATTTTTAAAGGAATTGGTGTTTCTTTAACACTTACCTGAATTGAATGAGGAAAGAGAATCCTACATGCCTCCCACTTTACACTCCTGAGAAGAGGAATACTTCTCCCTCTTCATGGCAGAGGTCAGCCAGATCCTAGGCCGAGATTGACAACCAGAAGCAGTTTTTAGGCCAAAAAGTTTCTATGCTTTATTACTTGACTTCATGATGAATGAATACTAGATGCGCAAGGATATTAGTGCAGAGCTAACTCCCTAAATAGCCTTGTGCTGAGGTCTATGGGCTGGGGTCTCAGTGTCTGCTTTTAGCCTCATCTCCCAAGCCCAAGCAACCCTCATGGCCCTGACTTCTCAAGAACCTACAATTGAGGCTTACATACTTAACATGCAATACAATGCCAACTCTAGAAAGGCACATTGTTCTTTGGTGAGGATTTGCCTAACAGCAAAATCCATTAAGGGTACAGACTCTGGAGACACACTGCCTAGGTTCAAATCCCATCTCCACCATTCACTAGCTGTGTGATCTTAAAATATGTTTATCTGTATCTTAAAATTTATTTATCTGTAAAATGTGCATAATAATCAATACCTGCTTCACATAATTATTGTGAAAATTAGTTTATATAAACACAAGGTCATAAAAAATCTTGCATGAAAATAAGTACCTGAAATGTGTCAGCTATTATTATTGTTCCTGAAAATAATATAAATCAAATCATGTAGTACCTATACAGTAGGAGGATGTTATGAAAAATTATATAGGAAAATGTTGCCTTTTAGGCAAACATAATTTTTCACAAAGTTGATAACTAATTAAGCCCTGGATTTTTTGTTTTGCAATTCAGAATTTCCACTTATTAAGATTACTGAAATGTGAATACATATGTAACACTCTCTTCCCAGGTGGGGGCCTGGTTCTACCTTTGTGGGGAGAATTATCAGGAAATGACCTGATAGGGTAGGTAGTGAGGGACCCCTCCTCACACTTGAAGTGGAAATGCTTCAGGCAGTTTCCTCCGTGGGTTACTAAGAGTTCTTGCTTGGTGGGGGTAAGTGTATGGGGTTGGGGCAGCAGCTTTTCTCTCCTTTTTTCCCTCCACCTCTTCTAGCTTTGGGCTCAAGGGCTCAGCGAGGCCAGAGAGGTATCTTCCCCCTGGACAGACAGGTGCGTGCCAGGAGTGGAGGCAGCAGGCTCCAGTGGCTGGCTTAGAGAATGCAGCAGTGCCCTCTGCTGTGAGGCACGCACTCCACACTCCAGAAGAGCACACGCGAGCCTTGGAAAAATCATTCCAGCCCTCTCTCCACTCACTTTTAAAGTCTCTCTACTCCAGAACCTGGGAGCCTATCTCAGCCTAGGTGTCAGGGCTCTTTGTATTTTTTTAGTCCTGAGCTATCACTATTACTAAGTTAATGCAGGAGAGTAACAATGTTCACAGTCCATTCCACTGCCATCCCAGGCCAAACAGGGCCTGTATCTCACTAAGCAGACAAAAGCCTACTAGCCTTAAAAAGTTCTAAGAAAGGAAAGTCTGGGTTATCCATGAAGAATACAGTTTAAAAGGTCTTAAGTCTAACTGATTTTGCTTGGTACTTTTATTCCACAAATAAAAGAAATATAGCACAAATCTCTACTTCCAACCACCTGAAATGTAAACTTGTTTGTGAGTTGTGATATGGAGTAGAGAAAAGGGTTTGGGAAATGGAAAAAGTCAAAACTCCATTGAAACTGTAGACAAGGAATCTTTTGAGCCAAACTCAACCTACCACTTGTCATAGACAATGCCATCCACCTGGTTTTCTGAGCCTAGATGCCAGAGGGCCGAGTCTGGGGCACACTTTTATGTAACTCATACCATGGAATGGCCTTTAGGATAGGAAAGCCTGGAACGTTGCTGAAGAGTACACTTTAAAAGGTTTTGATTCCAGAGCAGTGGCTCTCAAGCCTTGGTGTGGGTCAGAACCAGCTAAAGGAAAATTTTAAAAACTCAGATTTCTGGGCCCTAACCTTAGAGGTTCTGACTTCATAGGTCTGGACTGGGGCCTGAAAATTTGTATTTCAAACAAGTGCAGATGATACTGATTGTCCAGGGTCTAAACTCTGAGAACCACTGGTCGATCTAAGAAAAAGCAATATGGTCTCAGCTCTGAATTAGACATGGTTATACCTTTATGTCGGGAGGAGTTTAGTTTGGTGATCACTTCTTCATATAAATCTTCTAGGAGCAAACAAGGTTTATAATCACACCTCTCATTTACAGTGTTTATTTTCCCATTTAAGAAGAAGAGAGAGAGGGAAAGAAAGAAGGGTAATACAGGCAAAGAAGGTGGGCAACTCTCTTGCATAGCCAGCAGCTCAGGGAGAGAAAGAGCTGGCTGGCTTGTGAGAAGACACTGGTGGTTAGAGAATGCAAGCACTCCCTGAAGCAACACACATTTCAGTGCAATCCACAGCTACAGCTTATAGAACCAGCTCCAGGATTTCACCACCAGCCAGCAGCTCTACTGAAACCTAACCAATTCCCAGGTCTAAGATTGCATCACTTTTGCAGCCTGTTGGTGTACAGATGTCTTTTAACAATCTTGACCTTAGCCACATAGAAGATGGCCTCTTTCTGCCTGGGGTTTCTACAGTGTCTTTGGTGACTCCTAGGCAGCCAGCGGCTGATCTATTATTGTGGGCTCACATCCTTCACCAGCAAGGCAATCTGCTCCTGCAGCTGCCGCTTCCCTTCCCATGCTTTGCTCTGGCTTCGACACTTCAGCAGCTCCTCCTTATGGTCCTGGTGATGCATCGGACAGTAGCTCTGTGGTTCGCACAGCACCTGAAAGGTCAGGGATAGAGTAAGGAATTCTCTAGGTTCCTGAACTCTGCCTACAAAGTATAATAAGGAATCTGCTGGTAGTGGCTAAGAAGAAGCAGCAGTTTCTTCTTGAAGGGGCTTGCAGGCCCTAGGAGTTGCATGCTAAAGCAACTTGGGGGTTGGATCCGCCAAGTCTGGGCTCCCCCATTGCCCAACATGCTCCATCCTTTACCGTATATTCTAGAAAGAAGTCTCTGTAGCCCCCTTTGAGGATATACAGCTCTGGGTAGTACAGTGCAGGATACTGGTTGAGGGCCCTGTCCTCTTCTCTCAGAGAGCGGCACCTTTAGAGAAAACCCGGAGATGTGTGGGGTGGAAAGAAGGTCAAGATTCCATGGTCCAAAAAACAATGGGGAAGGGAAGAAAGAATAGATTACTGCTAACCTCATAAGGACCTCCAGATCTCATTATTTTTACAAAACAAGGTCTAATTAGCACAATTCTTTCTCTTTTCCTCCACTGGTGCCTAATTCCCTATTTTTTTTCCCCTTTCACTGCTCCAAACTTTTGAATTGTTGAAACCTTCTTCTTACTAATCCATACCATTCTTTAAGCCATAGTAGAGAGTAGTCATTCATTCAATCTCTGTGAATTGGTCTGGGAAGGTTCCCTTGTAAGTCCTAACTCAAGTTCAATTTCCATCACATGCCCTACCCCATTTAGACTCACATTCGGGGACCCCTCTCTGAGGAGAATTCACAGTGGAACACGATGATTATTCTTTTCTGGGCATCCAAAGGGACAACAGGCGTCTTTAGAAAGAAGTTATACAGTTCTTTCTGACTGTACAAGTTTAAGGCTCCCTGTAGAAGAATTTTAATAAGTTATTTCCTCAAGGGCCTGTGGACAGTGACAGCACTTAGGGATACCATACTTGGGATACTTGGGATACCATACTACCTTGGGAAATTTCGGACAGGAAGGTAGACTATGAGCACTTTCAGAGAAGGGACCTCATTGTATCTCTGTATCTACCCCCAGGGCCTGGCATTGAGCTTGGAATGTAGTAGTTGCTTAACAAAAGCTCGTAGAACTAAACTGCCTGAAGTGTAGGATCATTGTGAGGAATGTCTATGAGCAGTAAATGTTTGCAAAGTGCTTCTCAGTCCTTGAATTAGTGTTTTTCTTTCCATGTAAGAACACTTGGCTCCTACAGAAGAGAGGAAGATCGGTCTAGAAGAGAAGGGGAAAGTAAATTGCTCAAGGTATACAGAATTAGAATAACAACGAGGACTTGCAGCTTTGATGCGCTCCAAATATATAATGCGTGCCCTGGTTCTAGGGTTCACAGGACTTTTTGTCCACAGATTCTTCTCAGTAAAGAGCCATCTCCACCCCATCTCCTGCTAATGTCCCCAATGTAACCTCACCTGGATATGTCCTCCCAGGTACTCATATGGATAGCGGCAATCGATGACATAAAACTTCTCAATCAGACCATGGAACTTCCCCAGCAGTAAGGCAGCCACCTGCACACAAACTATGACTGAATACACTGCTCACTGTCACTCTCGAGGAGAAAAGAGCCAGTCACACAGTTTCTGATTTACACTCCCTTTAGTCACCCAGGATTCCACTGTATACCCAGACTCCAAAGTCCCTCTGTATTTGAAATGTTGCAATGGTTCAACCTCACCCCACATATGATGATGGAATAGGAAGTGGCCTTTTTAGAGAACCAAAATAGCTGGTATTGCCAGGATACCAGAAAAAAAAAAAAAAAAAAAAAAAAAAAAAAAAAAAAAAAACCCAAAACAAAACACACTGAAGCTACTCATCTTGAGACAGGCATGGCTAGAATCAGTCTTTCAGAAGATACACAAAGACTTCTGCAATAGCACAGGTAGCAGCTAAAGATCCAGAGTTTGCAAGAAGAGATGGGGAATGGTCCCCACCCTCCAGTATAAAACAAGAAAGCAAGTCTTCTAGAAAAGAATATAGAAGAAAAGTTTGATACTCAGAGGAGGAAACATAAGCTACTTGGAGGAGTATAAATTGACTCCAACATTTTGGAGGCTCCAACTTTTATCTGCATTTGTAAATGCGTATAAAAATAAATATAATTATACTTGGACTCAGCAATTTTTTCCCTAACATCTTAAGAAAACAGAAAAGCACAAAGAAAATGTGGCACAATACTATTCACCTCAGCATTGTTATAGGTTATCAAAATATCACAAATAGGGGTTTGGTTAAATAAATTACACATGTCAGTATAACAGAATATTATATAGCCATTAAAAAGATAATATAGATCAATCTTTCTATTGATATAGAAAGATGTTTACAATGTCTTACTAAGCTAATTGTAACACTACATATTCATCATGGCCCGATTTTTATATGCCAGAATAAAATCTCGAAGGCCATAAGGAGAATATTACTTGTGGTTATCCCTGGTGGCAAGATTATGGATAGGGTGACCAAATAATTATTGCACAAACTGGGACACTTTATAGAGTGAAAGAGAAAACTATTTATAATTACCCTGTACTAGTAGGCATAGATTATATTATAACATATAAACCAGGATATAAAGTCACTCAAATTAACTGATTTTTACTTTTTTTCCTTTTGGGGTTTTTGCCTTTTTTTTTCTTTAATTTTCCTTTCTTTCCTATCTTCCTTCCTTCCTTACATTTTCCCCTTTCACAAAAATTATATATCATTTGTTTAATTAAAAACAAAGCTGATAGAAGAAGGGGATAACAGTGAGTCCTTTAATACAGCCTCAGTTGAATAAGGAGCTTGTTAGTGAACACAGTGAGAGAAATACAATTGGAAGTGGGGATTTTAGGGACAGAACAGACCAGATGGTGGCTTATGTAACCAGTTACCATCTCCAGAAATCTGCTTACTGTTTCTGGGTTGATGTACTTCAGATCTTGGTGTCTCCCTGACACGGTTGGCAGCACACATACCTAGAAATACCAAAGAGCTAAAATAACAGCAAATTTTCTAGACTCAAATTTGAGATCAAATGCCCACATACTGTCCTTCTTTCCAAATGACCTTTAAACCCCCAATGGTCTCTATAATGTGCATTCCACTTCTAAAAACTACAGCAGTTCTATTTCTAAGAAATGATTCTAAAGAACTAATTAAGAATGTGTATGAAATTTTAGATTTAGCTATAACTATGTCCATCTTGGTATACTTCACAAGGAAAAATTAAAAAATATTCTACAAGAAGGGATTTATCAAGAAATTATGGGCAGCCCAAAAATAAAATACTGTGCTGCTATTAAAAGTGATGAAATGATGAAGCAGAACTCTTTATTGACATGAAAAAAAATGTTCTTGATATAATAAATGAGGATAAAAACCAACAGATCACAAAACAGTAAAAAACAGTTTTTGTGGAAAACCAATAAATGTGTTTGTGTGTGTACATGTGTGTTTGTGAAAATGCATAGAAAAAAGTCTAGAGAGCCCTGGCTGGTGTGGCTTAGTGGACTGAACACCAGCCTGTGAACCAAAAGGTCACTGGTTCGATTCCCAGTCAGGGCACAGGTCTGGGTTGTGGGCCAGGTCCCCAGTTGGGGGCGTGTGAGAGGCATGCCTTGCACATCGATGTGTCTCTCCCTCTCTTTCTCCCTCCCTTCCCTCTCTCTAAAAATAAATAAATAATATCTTTAAAAAAGAAAAAAGAATCAGCCAATGAATTCATAAATAAGTGTAATAACGAACACATGTTTCTCTCTCCTTTCCTTTCTCTCTAAAAATCAATCAATCAATAAATTTTTTAAAAGTCTGAAGAGATATACACTAAAATGTTAAAAGCACTTATACTCTGGTTGATAAGATTTGGGGTAGACTGCTCTTTCCTTGTTAATTTTCTGTCTGGAAGATCTATCCATTAATGTCAATGAGGTGTTAAAATCCCCTACTATGACTGTGGTACTTTCAATCTCTCCTTTTCTGTCCATCAAGATTTGCTTTACATATTTAGGTGCTCCTATGTTGGGTGCATAAATGTTTACAAGGGTTATATCCTCTTGTTGGATTGCTCCCTTTATCATTATGTAGTGTTTTTCTTTGTCTCTTACTATTGCCTTTGTTTTAAAGTCTATTTTGTCAGATATAAGTATTGCTACTCTAGCTTTGTTCTCATTTCCATGAAAAAAAAAATCATTTGCATGGAATATCTTTTTCCATCCCTTTACTTTTACAGTATTATGCTAAGTGAAATAAGCCAGTCAGAGGAAGACAAGTACCATATGATTTCACTTATAGTGGAATCTAATGTACAAAATAAACTGTACAGACTCAAAGATACAGAGAATAGACTGACAGCTGTCAGAGGGAAGGGGTTTGGGGGGGTTGGATTAATCAGGTGAAGGGATTAAGCCAAAAAACCTTATGGACAGACAACAATATGGTGAAAGGGGATGGGGGGAGGTAGAAGAGGATAAAGGGGGATAAACGGTGATGGAAGGAGACTTGACTTGGGGTTTCTAACAGGTTGCCTGTTTGATTCCCAGTCAGGGCACATGCCTGGGGTGTGGGCTAGGTCCTCAGTTAGGGATGAGTGAGAGGCAACCAATAAATGTTTCTCTCCATCTCTTTCTCCCTCTCCTAACCTCTCTCTAAAATAAATAAATAAAATATTTAAGAAAAAGATGTGGGGTAGATTTCATTTTCTACCTTTTCTGTAATGACTAAGTATTATTTATATAATTTCAAAGGATAGTTTTAAAAAGAAAAAAGGTAATAAGCCTCATACTTTCCCCACTGTTCTGGATTTCCCCTGAATGAATAGGAATATTTTCTCAATGAAAAGGCTTAGGGCTTAGATCTATTACTACAGCACCTTCAGGTTATCTGTACTTGGTGAGGATGCATAATTATACCTAGTGTTCTCTGAAAGCAAAGAAGAAAAGATTCAGACCCAAAATGACTCACTGAAATATAGGAAGGATGTACCCACACTCACCTTGGAGAAATCACCAGTCAGGTACCCCTGGTTAGAATCTTCCTCCAGCAACTGAGTAATATTAAAATCACAGAGGGAGACTGTCTTCTTTAGATCTAAGCCCTGAAAATGATACCCCAATTCTCGTGTTAAAAGTTTAAAAATCAAGGGGTGAAAGAAGTGGAGAATCATTTAAAAACTGCATATTCTTTGTTCTAGTAATTCCACTTGTTTCTAAGGAAATAAGGATATGCGCAAAAAAATTGGCTATAAAGATGGATATCCCAGCATGTTTATAATAGAAAAAAATTACTAGTAAATTTAACGTTCAATAACAAAGTCTTAGTTAAGCAAACCATATATCAAATATTATAGATTACTATTATACAATAAGTATGTCATAGATTAAGTTCATTGGCATGCAAATAAGTTCATAATATCATTAAGTAATTTAGAAAAATGCTTTGTAATACCACTTCAATAAAAGAAAAAAAATTGTATGTTAAAGTATCTGGAAGAACCTATATCAAGTATTAACAGTAATTATCTCTGGCCTGTGGGACTATGGGCATTTGCAACAACTTCTTTTTGTTTATTTGAATGTTCTGTGCTATCATACACTGATTTTATAAAACAGACAAATGTATTTAGACTTTTTTTTAAGGAAAGGTATTTTGGAAACTGAGAAGGCATCACCATTACCTCGTGGCCTATACACTCCTCAACACACATAGGCCTTCTACTCTCTGCATCGCTCTGTTGCTCAAGTTCATCAACAATCTTCATGCTGCCACATCTAACAGTTACTTCTTCAACTGTAATGCATTTATCTTTCTGAACTGTCAAGACTTCCACTGAGTAGGCTAATCCCTTCTTCCTTGGCTTCAATGGCAAAACCTCCTAGTTTTTTAGTTTAGTTCTAATATAGATAACCCTTATACTAAAAGAACCGTGATGCTTCTATCTCTCTGTTGCTCCTTCTGAGCCTTCTTTGTTGGGCCTTCTCACCTATCAAATCTCCAACAGATGCTGGATTCAACAGAGCTAGCTCCCAGTTCTTTTTTATCTCTTCACTCTTACATTAGGTGATTTTTCCACCCATAAATTTAAATTTCTCCTCTATGCTGATGACTCAAATTTCTATCTCCAGTCAAGACCTCTGCTCTTTTTTCCAGACTTCCATATCCACATATGCTTAACAATTTTTGAGTACCTACTAGGTGACAGAGCAGTGAATAAGAGAGTAGAAGAGACAGACAAATAAATATATTCTATATTTATATGTAGTGATAAATGCTTTAAGTAAAAAATAAAGATAAAAATATTTAGAAAATACTAGGGTTGGAAAGCTTGTCAGGAAATACCTTTCTGATCAGGTGACATATGTAGAAAAATGAGACTGAAATGAGGGAGAAAATCATGTATTGCCTCCAGAAAGAATATTCCAGGCTGAAGAAAAAACAAATGCAAAAACCCTGGTGAGAATGGTAAAAGGATGGCTCCATTTGGTATGGTATTATTAGCTCAAAAACTAAATTGAAGCAATGCTATAAACCATCGAGAGCCAAGGGTATCCAACCTTTTGGTGTCTCTGGGATACACTGGAAGGAGAGTTGTCTTGGGCCACACATTAAATACATAAACATTAGCCCTGGCTGGTGTGGTTCAGTGGATTGAATGCCGGCCTGAGGACCAGAGGATCGCCAGTTCAATTCCCAGTCAGGCCACATGCCTGGGTTGCGGGCCGGGTCCCCAGTTGGGTGTGTGTGATCTCTGACACACTGATGTTTCTCTCCCTCTCTTTCTTCCTCCTTTCCCCTCTCTCGAAAAGTAAATAAATAAAATCCTTATAAAATACACAAACACTAACAAAAACTGATGAGCAACAAAAGGTTTTAAGCAAATTTATGATTTTGTGTTGGGCCGCATTCATAGCCATCCTGGGACGCATGTGGCCCACAGGCCCGTGGGTTGGACACCCCTGATTCTAGACCTAACAGACATTGATAAAACACTGTACTCAACAACAACATAATATCCATTCTTCTCAAATACATATGGAACATTCTCTAGGATAGACCGTATACCAGGTCATAAAATAAGCCTCAATAACTTTTAAACTATCGACATCATACAAAGTATGTTTTCTGACCACAAAGGAATAATTCAAAATTAATAACAGGAAAAAATCTGGAAAATTTCAAAATATATAGAAATTAAAAAACAAACTCCTAAATAATCAGTGGGTCAACAAAGATCACAATGGAAATTAGAAAATTCTTTGAGATAAATGAAAATTTAGACACAACATGTCAAAATTTATGGTATGCATCTAAAGCAGTGTTTAGATGAAAATGTATAGCTGCATATACCTATAATAAAGAAGAAAGATCTCAAGTCAATGAGCTAAACTTCCACCAAAGAAGAAACTAAATCTAAAGCAAGCAGAAGGAAGGAAATAAGATAAGAGCAAAACTTAATGAAGTAGAGAACAGAAAAATAATAGAAAAAAACAAAAGTTGGTTCTTTGAAAAGATCAACAAAATTGATAAACCTTTTAGCTAGATTGACCAGAAAAAAGGAGAGGAGACTCAAATTACGAAAATTAGGAATGAAAGGGAGGACATTACTACCAACCTTAGAGAAATAATGAAAAGATAATAAGGGACTACTATGAACAACTATGTGCCAAGAAGTGAGAACACTTAGATTAAATGGACAAATTCCTAAAAAGACAAAAACTACTGAAACTGTCTCAAGAAGGAACAGAAAATTTGACTACACCTACAAAAAGTAAAGAGACTAAATTAGTAATTTAAAAACTTCCCACAAAGAAAAGCTCAGGCCCAGATGGCTTCAATGGTAAATTCTGCCTAACATTTAAATAAAGAAATAAAAACCAATTCTACACAAACACTTTCAGAAAGTTGAAAAAGATAATTCTTTCCAAATGATGACATCATTACACTGATACCAATACCTAAGACATCACAAAAAACCCCAAAACATTAAAGATCAGTATCTCTCCTGAACAGACTCAAAACTTCTCAACAAAAATCTAAACAATATATATAAATGATAATATACTATGACCAAATAAGGTTATCACTGGACTACAAGGTTGTTTTAACATTCAAAAATCAATGTATTCACCATATTAACAGGTTAAAATAGGAAACTCATGTGATTATCTTAAGAGATGCAAAGTATTTGACAAAATCTAGTATCTGTTACTGCTAAAATTTCTCAGCAAACAGAATAGAAAGGAATTTTCCCTCAATCTGATAAGTGGCATCTCAAGAAACCTATAAAAACATCATACTCAATGGAGATAAACTGGATGCTTTTCCTGTTAGATAGGGTACAAGGCAAGGAGTTCTCAATAATTTTAAGACTGTAACACCTGAAACCAATACAAAATGAAATTGAAAAAAAAAGATCATAAAGGATTCCTGATATCAAAAGGTTGAGAACCATAATCTAGGAGAAAGAAGAAAACTGCTAATACAGGAGAGAGAAAGGATACTATAGGGACAAGATGTTTCTATCTGAGCCAGAGTTTTTGCAGTCTTTACAATGGCAGACAAGACCCTGCATGATCTGTCCCCCTGCATCTTGCCCTCTGCCCGCATCTGTGCACTGCCCTTGCTCACTTTGCTCCAGCCACAATGGCCTACTTGCTGTTCCATGAACATACCAAGCACACTCCCACCTTAGGGGCATCGCACTTGCTTTACCTTCCACCTGGATTAACTCATTCCTCTTGATAACTGTTTGTTCGGCCCAAACTGCCTCAATGTCTGTTCAGATGTCACTCTCTGAGAGTTCTCTGGCTGTGCAACCTATCAACTCCCACTCTATGCCATCCCAATCCAAGCACTCACTATTCTCGTTATGCTGCTTTTTTACCATAGCATTTTTACCATCTGCCATATTATAAATGTTATTTGTTTATTCATCTGTCTCCTCCTGATTAGAACGTATGCTTCATGAGAGGAGGGACTTTCTTGTGCTGTTGTGGTCACTACTGTATCCCCAGTGTTAAGTGAATGAATTAATAGGTATATTCCATCCATTACCATTATCACTTATACCAAATTACATTGATGGTGATCTACTCAAAGTACTAACTAGAACCTCTCACCCAGTGGTAAGAAGAGTCCTTTGGTGACCTGACACCCGATCAGTCAGGTAGCCATTAGAGACCATGTCTTCTTGATCTCTGCAGACCTACCACTTAGTACAGTGACTGCAACATATTAGATATGCAGTATTCTTCATTTAAGAATGAAAGAATGAAAAATGCAAAGATACCATCAGAGAGCACTGTACCTTGACCTCTTCTTGATCTTCCAGGGAAAACTCCATCAATTCATCTGAAATCTCCTCTGCCTGGTCTTTTTCTAGTTTGGGATTTTTATCCAGTTTTGAAACTGTAGTGATGGGACTGCCCAGATACTTCATTTCACTTTCCACCAAGTTCCCATTGTCCTGCCAAGAATATTGACAATATTATAAGTTATCCAGGAAACTTACCTTACACCATATACAAAAATTAACTCAAATGAATCAAAGACCTAAATATAAGAGCTAAAACTATAAAACTCTTACAAGAAAACATCAGGGGGAAACTTCATGACATTGAATTTGGTAATGATTTCTGGGATATGACATAAAAGCACAAATATTTTTCTTTTAAAAATGGATATACTGAACTTCATCAAAATTTAAAACTTTTGCATATCAAAGAATACTGTCAAGAAAGTGAAAAGGCAACCCACAAAATGGGAGAAAATATTTGCAAATCATATATCGGATAGGGTATATGTGTGTGTGTGTGTATAAATATATATTTATGATGTCTGTCTGGAAAGTCCAACCATTGTTAATATAAGAATGGTTTACGTGAAATCAATGTAACCTGGTAGCCAAGGAGAGTGGACTAGAATACATGTGCGTGAAAAATGACAGCTTCATTGTACTGTTCATTGGGGGCAGTAGATAACATTGTATGAGCATGTGTACTATGTGGCTGTTGCATTCGAAATGACTGAGCAAGTAGAGCAATGAGTCTGCATCATATTTTGTGTTAAGCTTGAACATTCTTCCGTGGAAACTATTTGGATGATTCAGGAGCCTTTTGGGGATGATGCAGTAAGTACAGTACAAATAAAAGTACAGCACAAACCCTTCAAAGATGATCAAGAATCTGTTGAAAGTGATCCACATTCTGGAAGGCCTGCAACAAGCAGAACACACGAGAATGTTGAACGTGTATGGGCTGCAATCAACAAAGCTTGGTGACTGAGTGTGAGAACCAGAAGATGATCTGGGGATTCCGAAAACTACTGTGTCCAAGATTTTGATGTAGGATCTTGGCATGAAATGTGTTGTGGCAAAATTTGTTCCGTAGCTTCTGCTACCAGAGCAGAAGAAACATCGTGCTGCAATTGCTAATGACTTAATTCAAACTGCTACCAATGAACCAGATTTCCTCAAGAAGGTCATAACCAGAGATGAATCGTGGGTCTAAGGCTATGATCCAAAAATGAAGGCCCAGTCGTCCCAATGGAAATCACCTGGTTCTCCATGCCCGAAGAAGGTGCAGCAAAGTGGTAGCAAGATCAAGACCATGTTAAATGTTTCTTGATTGGGAAGGTGTTGTCCATCACAAGTACACCCTTCCAGGCCAAACAATTACTAAGAAGTACCTCCTCAGTGTTCTTTCAGTTGAGAGATGTAATGTGACAAAAATGGCTGCAGCTATGGGCAACTGGCGATTGGCAGCTTCATCATGCATGTCTTGTGCAGAGTTTTTTGGCGAAACATCAAATCACCCAGGTGACTCAACCCCCTTACAGCCCAGATTTAATGCCTTGCAACTTCTGACTTTCCCAAGACTAAAATCACTTTTGAAAGATTTCAGACAGTCAATGACATTCAGGAAAATACAGTGGAGCAGCTGATTGCGATTGGGAGAACTGTGTGAGGTCCCAGGTGCCTACTTTGAAGGGAACTGAGGCATCATTGTCCTACATACAATGTTTCTTGTATCTTCTTCAATAAATGTCTCTTTTTCATATTATATGGCTGGATACTTTCTGAACAGGCATCGTGTGTGTGTGTGTGTGTGTGTGTGTGTGTGTGTGTGCGCGCGCGTGTGTGTGCGCATACACCTGCTATAACCCAACAATGAGCAGAAACAAAGAGAACATGAATAGAAATTTGTTCAAAGATGGTATACAAATGGCCAATTAGTACATGAAAAAATATACAACCTAATTAGTTATGCAGGAAATGCAAATCAAAACCACAATGAGATACTACTTCATACTCATTAGGATAGCTATTATATGTATACTATATACTCATTTATATATATAAAAGACAACAAGTATTGTCAAGGATATGGAGAAATTGGAATTATTATATATTTCTGTGGGAAATGTCAAATGGTACAGCTTCTATGGATAACAGTATGGTAATTTTCCAAAAAATTAAACAAGAAATTACCAAATGATCCAGCTATTCCATTTCTGGGTATATACCCCCAAAAGTTGAAAGCATGGGTTTGAACAGATATTTGTATATCAATGTTTATAGCAGCAGTAGTCATAATAACCAAAAGGTGGGAACAATGCAAAAGTTCATCACAAATTAATGAATAAACAAAATGTGGTATATACATTAATGGGAAATTATTCAGTCATAATAAGGAATGAAATACTGATACATGTTATAAACATGGAGGAACATTTAAGACATTATGGTAAGTGAAATAAACAGACAGAAAAGGACAAATGTTATATGATTCCACTTACATGAGTACCTACAGTAGTCAAATTCATGAGGCAGAAAGTAGACTAGAGATTACTGGGGAAAAGAGGAATGAGGAGTTATTGTTTAATGGGTAGAGAGCTTCTATTCTGAATGATGAAAAAATTCTGGAAATGGATAGTGGTGATGGTTGAACAACATTGTGAATGTATGTAATGTCACTGGATTGTACACTTAAATATTGTTAAAATGGTAACTTCTATGTTATGTATATTTTACCACTTAAAAAAAGTCACACACATAAAAAAGACTATTCAGTAATTTACCATGTTCCAAGTCTTCCCTTCCACCAGGAAATAAAAAATCTGAAACATGATCAGCTTTATCTACCTAGGATGAGATATGATAAAATTGCTTTCTCATAGGGTTGAGATTAGAATCCAGCCTCAAGTCTCTTGAGTTCATGGTCTACAAAAAGCAAGTGAATGCCTGGGTAACTTAAGACTCCAGTAGCTAAGTGGACAAAGGACACAGTCACTAGAGGAAATATACATGGCTAATAGTCACGTGAAATCACTAATAATTAGTTTTATAAAATATTTTACCCAATTAGCAATTTTTACAAACAATAAATAATTTATCCACAGGAGCTATAAATTCCTCATAAAATTGTAAATTCTTTTTTTTTTTTTTTTTAATTTTTAAAAAGATTTTGGCCCTGGCTGGTGTGGCTCAGTGGACTGAGTGCCGGCCTGCCAACCGAAGAGTTGCCAGTTCAATTCCTAGTCAGGGCACATGCCTGGGTTGTGAGGCAGGTCCCCAGGAGAGAGAATGCCAGAGGCAACCACACATTGATGTTTCTCTCCCTCTCTCCCTCCCTCCCTTCCCCTCTCTCTAAAAATAAGTAAATAAAATCTTTAAAAGATTTTGTTTGTTTACTTATAGAGAGAGGGGAAGGGGGGAAGAGAAACATTGATGTGCGAGAGATACAACACTGGGTTGCCTCTTGCATGCCCCCAACTGGGGACCTAGACCACAACTCAGGTATATGCCCTAACTGGGAATTGAACCAGTAACCTTTTTGTCTGCAGGACAGCACTCAATCCACTGAGCCACACCAGTCAGGGCAAAATTGTAAATTCTTATAATTTTTTTGAAAGGAACTTGGCAATATGTATCAAGAATCTTTAAGATATTTATTCCCTTACCCTGGCTGGTGTGACTCACTGGGATGAGTGCCAGACTGTGAACCAAAGGGTTACTGGTTTGATTCCCAGTCAAGGGCATATGCTTGGGTTGCAGACCAGGTCCCCAAGTAGGGGTGTGCAAGAGGCAGGTGATCGATGTTTCTCTCACACATAGATGCTTCTCTCCCTTTTTCTACCTCCCTACCCCTCTCTCTAAAAAATAAATAAATAATAAAATATTTATGCCCTTTAACACAGTAATGATAATTCTTGGTACTAATCCTAAAGAAAACAATCTGAAACATAGGCAAAGATTTATACTCAAGATTTACATGATATCATTATTTATAAAAGCAAAATTTAGAAATTGCTAGATGTCCAACAATAGGGAAGTACAGACATAAATTATGGCCCATTAATTAGAAAAAAAATCCATTAAAACTAATGTTTAGCTCTGGCTGGTGTAGCTCAGTGGATTGAGTTCCAGTCTGCAAACCAAAAGGTGGCAGGTTGAATTCCTAGCCAGGCCACACGCCTCGCTTGCAGGCCAGGTCCCCTGTTGGGGTCGTGTGAGAGGCAACCACTCGATGTTTCTCTTACGCATTGATGTTTCCCTCTCTATCTCCCTGCCTTCCCCTCTCTCTAAAACTAAATAAATAAAATCTTTAAAAAATAAAAATAATGTTTAAAAAATAATAATGTTTTTATTCACAATAGCCATGGACATAACCTAAATGTCCTTCAATGGATGTTTGGATAAAGAAGATGTGGTGTGTACACACACACACACACACACACACACACACACACACACAGTATGGAATACTACTCAGCCATAAAAAAGAAGAAATATTGCCATTTTCGACATCATGGATGGATCTTAAGGGTATTATGCTAAGTGAAATAAGTCAGATGGAAAAGACAAGAATGGCATCAATTCTCTCATATGTAGGATGAAACACAAAAAGCAACAAACTGGCCCTGGCCGGGTAGCTCGGTTGGTTAGAGTATTGTCCTGATATGTCAAAGTTGTGAGTTCGATCCCTGTCAGGGCACATAAAAGAAGCAACCAATGAAAGCATAAATAAGTGAAATGACAAATCGATGTCTCTCTCAAGTTTAAAAAAAAATTTTGTGTAAAGAAAGACTAAAAGAATAGTATTAAATTAAAAAGAAAAGATGATTAAGATAGCCAAAAATATGAGCATAACTTAGTTGATGTGAGAAAAGGATAATAGCAGCTATCGTTTATGTACACTGACCTCGAGGAAAGGTCGGGAGGCAGGGAAAAAAGGCTAGAAAAAGAGATTAGCACCCTGGCCAGGTAGCTGGGTTAGTTAGAGTTGTCCCAATACACCAAGGTTGCGGTGCCACCCCTGGTAAGAGCACAAACAAGAATCAACCAATGAATATATAAAAATAAGCTGAACAACAAATCGATGTCTCTGTCTCTGTCTTCCTTCCTCTCTTTCATTCAAAGCAATTAAAAAGAGAAAGAAAGATGAGTTAGAGAATTATCTTAGTGATTAGGCAGATCTGGAGAGGTCAGTTTCAACTTGGGACTCAAGAATGGCCCAAGGGCAGCTTCAGCTCAGACCAAAAAGGACATAGCTTTCTCAGAATAGGGACTAAAAAGCTAGATTAAAGGAGAAATAAGAAATTAAGAACTCTAGTCCTGGCCTGTGTGGCCCAACTGGTTGGGCATCATCCTGCAAACTTAAAGGTTGCAAATTTGATTCCCCATCAGGGCACATGCCTGGGTTGCAGGTTCAGTCCCTGGTGGGGGCACATACAAAAGGCAAGCAACTGTTTCTCACATGAATGTTTCTTTCCCTCTCTTTCCTCCTCAATTCCCCTCCCTCTAAAAAATCAAAAATAAAAATAAAGAAAAAGAAATTAAGAACTCTAGACTTGTGAAGTCATGCAAATAGTCTGTGAACAAGTTATGTCACTTATTCCTACTTAATTTATATAGCTTTGTAATGTAATGTAAAAAAATATAATGTAAAAAAGTGCAATGTAAATTTTTTAAAAGATTTTATTTATTTATTTTTAGAGAGAGGGGAAAGAAAGGAGAAAGAGAAGGAGAGAAACATCAGTGTGTGGTTGCCTCTTGCACGCCCCCTACTGGGGACCTGGCCCACGACCCAGGCCTGGGCCCTGACTGGGAATAGAACCAGCAACCCTTTGGTTCGCAGGCCCATGGTCAATCCACTGAGCTACACCAGCCAGGGCATAATGTACATTTTTTTAAAAGTGTCCTAAATTCCTTAGACAATATTAACAGATATTGTTGTTCTTAAACCAATAAACTGAACATGAGTATAATGATGACCTACTGTGCAAGATTTAGAATAGGTTTCTGTTCTAGGGTCAAACCTTAAAGAGAAAAATAGAAAACAAACCATAAAGAAGTTTTTTTCTAATAAGGATGCTATTCGTTTGTCTAGCATACTGAGGCATAATGAGCTCAAGGTCTCATGATACCAAAGACTTGCTCTGCTCAAAGGAAGACAACTGCTAATGTATCTAGGTTTCCATTAGACACTCACATTTCCTTTATTTGTGGATGAGGTACATATTGCATCTGTCTTCCTGTTGCCATGATCCAAAGCATTTGGAGTGCTACAAAGCAGCTGTGCCTACAAGAGATGGTTTTCTGAGAACATTCAGCAACCTCCAGCCACAGTTGAGCTGGAAACCCTCTGTCTTCCCCCTAGAAACAAAGCCAAATCTAAGAAAGAGGACCTACTCACTGGGCTGCATTTTATAAGTCGCTGGTGATGATTCCTGCAGATCAAAAAAAAAAAAAAATTTACCAGTCAGTTTAGCCCCAAATACTGTTTAGTTATTCATCAGTGGCTTAGGGCATGCCAACTTTTCCTTTCTTGCATTCTAGGATCCTTATACCTACTTGATACATCTATTCAAATAACAATATGCAGGGTG